>JAMFNW010000140.1:0-14389 GCA_025768815.1 Aspergillus sp. PM3604 | reverse complement strand
CTATACTACACCATCAAATCTTCCCAATCGAATCTCCAGAGACCAGATACTCTGGAATTAAGGGGAATTCGTCTTCTGGCAGTGGCGTCCAGGCATCTGGGTCTGGGTCGATCTCAACACCTGCAATTAAAGTTAAAAATGTAAATCAGGAAAGGACAGAGTATGATCCAGATGCATATTTTTCTTCTGACTTACTCTCAATCTTCCATCCTTCTCCTGACCCTCCAGTCACAGGATCACTGCTTCGTTTGCTCCAAGTTCCCGGCGTTGGATGGTCATCGAAGAGGCTCCCGACAAAGTTAACTTTGCACCGTGCGTATCCTGGTCGCCTTCCAAAGCCCGCTGCAGTATCGCCCCGTCGCTCGCTATAGCACATCCCATTGTGAGTGCCAAATCGATAGACATCAGGCTGGTTATGAAGGTTTATCGCGCAGAAGACGTTCGATGGGTCTGTTCCCGTGGTGCCATCTGTGATCAGCGTGTAATCTTGAAGGCGCATGCTTCCCCATTGATCAGGAGTCTCGTCCAGGCTAGTTCCGTAGGCTACACCGAACGTGAAGTTCCGCTTCATGTTGTAGCTAAGCTCGTAGTTTGAGTCGTCCCATTCCTATATTCCATGATGAGCCCATAGCCTTTTTCTTTGCCATCAAGCCGTGGGATGCAGGCGTCTCGAGGGAAGCTTTGGGACGGTGAGGGGAGGGGCAAATGACTTACATCGTAATCGAGATTATGGGAAAGAGGCATGACTTGGCCATAGTAACGAGTTAGACGGCCAAAGGCGGGGGGGTTTGGGTCGTTTATGGAACCCCCAGGCGTCCACCGTGAGTTGTCCTTGTTGCTAAGGGA
Organism: Aspergillus sp. PM3604; assembly: GCA_025768815.1. Taxonomy (NCBI): domain Eukaryota; kingdom Fungi; phylum Ascomycota; class Eurotiomycetes; order Eurotiales; family Aspergillaceae; genus Aspergillus; species Aspergillus sp. PM3604. The sequence continues at coordinate 13,543 of JAMFNW010000140.1, read as the reverse complement.
CCACTTCTTCCAGCTCTCAGTTGTCGTGTCGCTTGCGTCGCGGTCGTAATATGCCACGTTTGTGTAGAGCGAACTCAGCATTTCTGTCATTCAGGAATTCCCAGCATGTCAGCAAAAGATTAAGCCAGTAATAAAGGTGGGCGGTCTCTGGCCATAAGCTCAGTAAGTAAGAAGGGAACATACGGTTACAGTGGCCTTGAATATCCTGCTGCCATCTCGGGACACAGTTCGCAGTGGGGGGGATCCTCGGCTGTGCATACCGCGCACCGAACTCACCACCTTCCTCCACCCCGCCGAATGGAAATTCGTCACAGCTTATAATATATTCCTTGGAGGTAATGCCCAAATCAGCCTTGAGCTGTTGATCTTGTACTGTGCAGTAGCTTTTCCCCCCGGGATTCCACTTGTTGCAGGTATAAGCATCACGCTCCTTGCGGCGGTTGGGATCCCAGGTGAGCACGAGCCCGCCAGTGGGAAGTGCGCGCTGTCCCAAGTACCCAAGTATTCCGTCACAGATGCCCCGAACAAGCCGGCTGTTACCGTTTCCTTGGGCTTGGATGGCCGAAAACACTTTGCAATTGTCTGGACTGCTTATCAGCAACATATACGGGCCGCCAAGCCCTACATACAGCGATTGCAGGGGGTACTGATTGAAAAATACTTACATCGGAAATCCGGGAGGATCGGGTCTCGCGGTCCTCGCGCCGGACAGGTAAAGTTCTGGTGGTTGAAGAATTGCGCCGAGGCAGCGGCATCCGGCATGGGTATATCGCCATCATCCGCCCGTTTGTAGAAAGCAGATTGGGCGTTCGGCATGAGAGAAGTGGCGTTTGCATGTTGCCAGTCATTCTTCGGACTACCTACTCGCACGGACCTCTGCCGGTCATGTCGCAGTTGCTTGGGCGGTAGAGATGGAGGCTTGTATGGCTCGATCGTGTCGTACGAAACGTCGTCGGTGTCAGATTTGTCGCTATCATCGAATACGCCGAGTTCAGATAGGTCATCCAAAGGATCATCGGGCTCATGAGCAGCACCACGGTCTAGTTGAAGGTCTCTTTTCGAATTGAGAGAGCTATCAGACTCCACGTTATCATTGTGATAAATCGTATACTTCATCCCTTGGCCCTCGTAGAGGAAGACTGGCTGGAAATGCCAGTTCCAGGTGCCGCCAAGGATATTGGCATACCCGCCGTAGCCCAGATTGTAATAGAGGTAAGCGCCGTATTCGTAGCTATACGTTGGGTCCGTTGATGTCCCCACCGATCCTTGGATAGTAGCCTTGAATTCAAGCGTCGTGTTCATGAATGCAATAATCTGAGCATCTACCAAGTTGTCTGAGCCGAGAACTGAAGGCCCAACCTCAATACCCAATCGTGCATTGGGTGAGACGTCAATGGCGAGCGCCGCAGATGCCTGGGCTGATGCGTAAAATTGGGGCTCCAGTCCTGTCTGTGGGCGCTCCTGGGAGGCTCGTATGTTATTGATCTTGTCATAATCAGTACTCCCCTCGGTCCCATCTTCGCCTTGTGGAAAGTAGAGCTCCGCGCGGCCGAAATGCACCCGAGCACCCGCTCGTGCTTGGCCGCTGAGTGTCACCGTGCCGCGTATCTATAGAATATCAGCTCCCAGCTCGTACTCGTGTTACCAGGATTTGGGCACGGAAGAAGATGAATGGGGAAGCATTGCTTACACGACCATAGATATCCAAGCTGGGACCCACAGTTGCGATGCCCTTGATACTTAGACCAGGGTACGCAAGGGTATCGACCAACTTCTTCCACTCGGAGGTATATGTCAGAATCGCATTGCCATCAATGCGTAAACCGAGGTATGCGCTCGGCTCAACACCCAAGTATCCGTAGGTGTTTGTCACCTTCAAAGGTACGATTGTACCGGAGAGATAGTAAGCATATGTGGCATCAAGGGAGACGTCTGCGTCCAAAAACATTTTCATCTCTGCGTAGTAGCCGCGTTGTGAACAACTATATGACAGTTAGAAGACTGACATGTCACAGAGGAACTGTGAAGGCAAGGTGGGATTGGTCGTACCCCTTGGCAGCGCGATACAATAAAAAGCTCTTTTTTAACGCCAAAGGCAAGAACCCATCATTCCCAGCCTCGACGGTGTTCATTCTCTGTAGCCAGTCGAGAAACTTACCGAACCACCGCTTTGCGATGCCGGTCTCCGTTGACCTCTCTACCATGTCTGTGGTACCGGATCCCGTCTTAAGATTGGACCGCTTACTCTTCGGAGACTTGGAGTGCGCAGTGGCTATGATTGACTTCCAATCGCTCTGAGACATAGATTCCCGCAAAGACCTTTTGCGCGCCGCCGGATCCGAATTCGTGACTTCATCCCAGTAGGGGAGGAGGTTGGTGTAATCGATGCGCATATTGACAGGGCCATCATCACGTTTGATGAGGTGAAAATTGTAATCAAACTTCATTCGAAAGACCTGGTTATCATTATTGTTCAAGGCGCGAGCCCTGGTGTGGTGATGTGGGAGTTGATAGCCTTCAGGCGCCGGCTCCATTGACACGATGCGCGCAAAGGGGCCCTCGCCGACGTGATCAGGGAGTTTAATGATTGTGTCCTCCGCCCCCTTTATGAAGATCTTCTCACATTCGGGCGAGCCGGCGGGATAGTTGCAGTAGACGTAGACTGTCTCGTCGGCATGGTCAAATGTGGATGCGAGGATAGTTGTGTTGGTAGTGATCATTGACCGCCTCTTGATGCTGGGGTCAATCTTTGTGCTTCGTCGAGCCACGGTGTAGGTGTCTCCGAATGCATTGTCAATTGATTCTGGGGGGCCATCCAACATCAGGAAGCCATAGGCCTGGTCTATGAGCAAAGTCAGCTACGCCAGTATGAAATCAAAGGTTATGTGTAGCATGGGGTAAGCAACCTGATGGGTCTTCCTCTACCGGATCATCATCGTTTTCTTGGTTATTGTTTCCCTGGTTATCAGCAAAGGCCCATGCAACATCGTCACCTTCATCCTCATAGGCATCCTCCCATAGCCACGACGGAGGTACTGGCCAGTTCTCATCGTACTCCGATGGAGGATCACAGCAGAGGTAGAACTTGGAATCATACTCTGGCAAGATGGGATATGCGGAGCACTGTTCCCCGACAGTACAGTGACCATCTATACATCTTCTGCCAAGTTGAGCATTCAAGGGGGCAGGTTCCCAGGCCTCGGATAGCTTGGTCTGTGTCTTTTTGCACTGACGTGGCTGGCACGCCTTGCTTGGGTCGTAGACAGAGGTCTCACCATCGTCGGCTCCGTTCAAGTCTGAAGTCGTCCACTGGCATCTATTGAAACCCTTGGACTTTGGGCAGCATAAACCTTGCTTAAAGCGGTCGTGCAAGTTACTGTTGAACTCGTTGGAGCACCAACCGCCATTATTGGTATCAAACCGAGACGCCACACTTTCGTAGCCGCTGGGGCAGCCCTCGGTATCAATCTCCCCGATGGGCTGTGTTGGGTTGAGTGGTCCTTGACAGCCGCTCCAGAAGCATTGATTCAAGAGTTCCGTTGAATCGCAGCAGAGAGATCTGTGGCCCTGGAAGCATTCGCCCTCGCCTTCGGCATCGAGGTAAGTATCAGTGGACAGTTCGAACTGGTTGCTGCCGCATTTGCCAGTGCATCCGATGGAGCTGCGGATTGGCTCCCCATTCCACTCGCAATTGGTCGGCATTTGGTTGTTGGGACAGCAGATGTGCCGGTACCAGCCTGTTGAGCACTGGCCCACTAGCCCATATTCTCCAGTCATTTGCAGGGGCGCGTGTGCCGTAGAGACCGATGATGTGCCAGCAGGGCATAGCTGCAACGGACCGGACTCTTTGTCACTCCCATCAGTACAGAGTTCGGTCACAAAACAGTTTTGGCCGGTGAAGGAGGCAAACTCGTTTGAGAGCTTTTCCTTCTGCTCATCGCTTAGTTCTCCTCCGCGGGTGAGAGCATCTTCCATGGCGGCATCTCCAAGTAAAGCATGCAGAGCATCATAATTCTGGGTATCTTGGTCGACGGCCCATACCATAAGACCGGAAAGACACTGTGAGGTCATGAACTTCTTTTTATCGCTGAACGATTGCTCATCATCATACGAGATCCACTGATCAGAAAGGTAGGTCATATACTTGGTCGTTGTTTCAGCATCATAATAGGTGTCACTGTTCAAGGACTTATTGCGTGACTGGATTTCTGCATATGTGAGAATCCCTGCAGATGCCGAGCAATCACCAGGGAGACCAGCAGAGGCGAACTGGCAGCCCGCATTAGGATCATGGCAGTTAGCATCACTCATGGTAAACGAGCGACCATAAAAGCCAAAGCCCATTACCACGTTCTCGGGCTTTACCCCATTCCGCCAGAGGAGGTCAAGGCCCATCTTGACCTCTGTCAGATTAGTATGACCTTTGAGATAGGGCCCAGTCCAATCGTTGTGTTGATCCCAGAGACCATGGAAATCATATGACATGAGATTGAAGTAGTCCACGTACTTCTGAAGATTCTCGAGATCAAAGCCCCTAAGATACCAATAGCTTGCGGGTAGGGTAAGTGTGATTTCCCAGCCTGGCTCTTCCATCTCAAAGCGCTCCCTTAGTCGAGAGCAGAAGACTACAAAGTTCTGGTAGTCTTCCTCGGCGCCACCGCGATCGTCGGCGACAGGATACTCCCAGTCCAAGTCGACCCCGTCCAGCCCGTATTTCCTGAGGTAATTCACGAGTGAATCGATGAACGTATTCGTATTCTCATAGTCAGTAACCATATCAGACCATCTAGTTGCAGTCGGAGGATCGTTAAAGGCCCAGCCACCAATGGCAATATTGATTCGTAAACCCTCATAGCGGTCCTTGAGATGCGCAGCACGGGTGACAATGTCCCCATCGTCGTGCGTAATCTTGAAGTCCTGGTCGATGACTGCAAAGGCTAAATTGATATGCGTGAACGCACTGGCAAGGATATGCTCTGGGAGGAAGCGGTCGCATTCGCGCTCGGCAAGATTGAACATTTCATAATATCCAACGCGCCGCTTCAGCTTCATTACATCGGTATGTGAATCGCATGTCTCGTGCCTGATTGATCTTAGATAACTGATATTGCATTTGCATGGCGAGTCGGGACACCTACTCAGGTTCCTCGCAGCCTGACTGGCACCCGTCACCACAAAAATCGGCGGTGGTTCCGCAGAAACCAAAGCGACTGCAATTAACGGCGTTAGCCCCACGGCTCTTGTGAAATACTTGATCAATTAACAGACCTGCAACAGACTCCCAATGGACACTCGACATTGCCGACAGAGTGCTCACCGCACTCGGCTGTGGCATTGCACGAGCCCAAACATCCCTCTATAGAAATGCATTAGATTTCGTGAAGCAATGGCCGCCGAGTCTCAAATCAAAATTGTGATCAAGGATTCGTTTTAGGGTTTTACCTCCACAGAAATCATCGCCGAATCCACAAGATCCAAAGGGGCTACAGCACCCTTGCGCACACGGAAGAATTTCTGAACATTCTGCGTTCTGTTGGGCAGAAGATAGCCCGAAAATACATCCAAGAAGAAGGAAGGTCCACCTCCAGGGCATGGTGATTCTTGGACTGCTTCACGCAGAACATGCGAGGCTAGCAAATGTTCAACTAAATCAAGCGGGCAGCCGCCCAGATAAGGACAATTTAAAACTGTCACAACACAACACGTGAGCCTGTGAAATTCAGCTTTCCGATCCTGGGCCAGAGAGACTAGTAATCACTGCGCCTTTCAAGGAAGATTGTTTAGCCCCAGTCTGTACCTCGGGTGCATATAAGGAAGATCCATATACCACTGAGGGTTCTGGGATTTGGAGCGGGCACACTGCCAAGTTAGGATAGACCTATTGTTGTTGTGGGCCCGGATTTGCTCGGGAGTCGGGAGCACAATGGCAGGATCCGTGGATCTGCCACCCTTAATCCAGGTCAAACTGTTCACAGCCCCAAAGCCCTCCTGCCGAAACACCAACGAAGTTACACTATTCGCGACCCGCTTGAACTCGATGGAGAAGCAATTTCGCTTCGCGAACACGATCCGGAACCCCGTTCCAGTAATCTACCCTGGCCGATTGACCCCTGCATATTAGCGTGTCGGAGGACGCTTGGAACTTGGAAGATCGGGGCGAAGTCGAATCTTACATGTCCCAGGGTTTCAGACAGCGGCAAAGTTTCTGGTTGTGTTTTTTTTTTTTTTGCTCCTCGGTTGCAAATTGTGCCGCTTCTCCCCGTGAGCGCTCGAATTTGCTTGGTGCCATCATTCGTATTTAAGGGCATAAGTATCAGCAGGTACCGACCAGAACTCTGTCAGTAGTGATCGGTCGGGGCCCTTCAGCCACAACTTCACCCCAAAAGTTTGAAGTGTTAAGGTGCCGAGCTTGGGGCAAAACTTCACAACCATGAAGATTCCCATGCACATTTCGCTGCTGACCCTTCAGTTGAGCATCTCGGGTCCTTCTTACGCTCTCCAACTATGGTACTCTCCAGACGACGTGCCCGATACTTTCCCCCAGGCTTGCAGAGTTGCTCTGAGCCAGAACATTACCTGTTCTGAACTAGTATCCGGAAGCAAAGTTGCGGCGCAACAACTATATAGTACTTCCGAATTGAATGAGTACTGTACAACCTCCTGCGCAGAATCCCTGCAACAGTTCCAGCAGGGTGTCCATGATGGGTGTGGCGATCAAATTTTGAGCCACGGCTCTATCTCAACTACCGGCGCACAGCTGGCAGATCCATTGGTTTGGGCGTACAATGTCACTTGTCTGAAGGATGTGTAAGCCCCCTCCTGGTACTTTTTAGGCCAATTCATGTCGTGCTAAGGTGATCTGCTAGGAATGGGTACTGCAACCCGCTACTGTTCAACGGCTCTTCAGCATTGACTCTGTGCTCTGACTGTGTACTTTCATATATGGTCCGAATGCTGGAGTCTGAGTATGGGAGGTCAAGATTCAGCGACGAGGGCTTTGCGAGGCAGCTATCTTCATGCGGCGTGCCTGCCACGAGCTATCCGTATACCACGCCAACGTCCACCGGAGCAGCTACCGCCAGCACGGGTTCCCCTTCTGCGTAAGTTATATCCAATACAGGCTAGCTGTGTGATACCGCAAAGCTGAATCTTATCAAGGTCACCGACCTCTACCGGCCGGGCATGCCCTGGGGACAGTTATACGGTAGCTGAGACGGATACATGCAAGTCTATCGCTGCAGAAAACTCAATCCCGCTTGGCACTTTCCTGGCAGACAACAGTATCGACCAGAATTGCACTACATTAAGGACTGGTTCTGAGGTCTGTCTGTCGCCACCATGCTCCCTGTACACTGTTGCCGATGGGGACACATGCAAAAGCATAATCGCTGGAAAAGGCTATTACATGAACCAATTTCTTTCTTGGAATCCGTGAGTTCCGGTGCAGGCATTTTAGTCGGGTTGGTTCAGATAGCCTGACGCTCATTTCTGCCTAGGACGATTCACCAGAATTGTGACAACCTCCATTCCATGGTAGGCCACGAAGTCTGCATTTCGTAAGCCATTGTCCTCTCACTGTCTAATATTATTATTCTTATCGCCATTAGGCCCCCGGGAAGCACTGAATGGGATGTTGCGACTACTAACCGGACTTCCACGATGTAAGTTTCAGCTCAAATATAAGGCTCGCAGAAGTTCATCAGTCCTTATACCAGGTCATTTACCATGTTCCCCGGAGAGTGGGAAACCGGCCCAGCACCCACTCCAGTTACAACAGAAGTCTCCTACCCCGCCATACCCACGGAATTTATCACAATAACAAGTACAGTGACCATCAATCAAACAGAACAGTCCATTCTCAATGATTACATGAAGTACTGCCCCATCAACAATATAGACTACGACAATGGATTCCAGTGGATCGACCTGTCTGAGGATTGCCAGGAGATACTCGAACCTTACTGTACACCCGACATAGATGCTCCGTCACCTAGCTCAACACAGTTCCCTGACTCTTGCACACCAGCCCGAGTCTCTGCAACCACTACTAGTGGCACACCAACGCCGACATCGAATGTCCCATCCCCCACAATGCCCGGCACCGCCACCAGCTGTAACAGGTTCCACCTTGTCATTGCTGGAGACGGCTGCTCTGACTTGGCCGCCGCTTATGATATTTCACTTGATGACGTAGGCACCCTAACAAGGCTTTTTTTTTTCGTTTAGCTCAGCGAACTAACGAAGGCTCATAGTTCTACACCTGGAACCCCGGGGTCGGTGACGGTTGCAGCACCCTCAAGACAGAATACTATGTGTGTGTTGGAGTTGCGAGCTCAAGCTCAGCCTCGACTTCCACGAATCCTCCAACATCAACAAGCAGTGATTCCACACCTTCGCCTACAATGACTGGCACTGCATCCAACTGCAATAAATATCACCTTGTTAAAGAAGGCGACGCCTGTTATGATCTAGCGGCTGAATACGGGATCTCACTTGACAATGTAAGCCATCTCTGATTCAGACACTGTGGGCCCAGTGACTGACACCATCAGTTCTACACCTGGAATCCTGGCGTCGGAGGCGACTGCAGTACCCTCAGGACAGAATACTACGTTTGTGTGGGCGTGTCTACATCAAGCGGCCCATCCTCGACGCCGACCAGCGGCTCTACACCATCACCTACGTTGGGTGGTACAGCGGCTAACTGCAACAACTACCACTATGTTGAGGAAGGAGACGGGTGCTATGACCTAGCTGTGGAGTATGATGTCTCACTTGATGATGTGAGTCGCACGGCAGACCATCCTTCTACGAGCCTTACCACCACCACTCCGATTTCTATCTGGAGAGAACAGAGCTAACGAAAAACACCTTAGTTCTACACATGGAACTCCGGCGTTGGAGACGACTGCAGTACCCTGCAATTAGGCTACTATGTCTGTGTAGGCATCTCTGGGAGTACAGGGCCATCCTCCACAACAAACAAACCATCCAGTACTACCAGCACTGGCGGCGGCGGCACAGCTCCTACAGAAGTCATGCCGGGGACTATTGCTAGCTGCAAGAAATACCACAAGGTAATCTCTGGCGACGGGTGTTGGGATCTAGCTTCAGAGTATGGAATTTCGCTAGATGATGTAAGTCATTTCTCTGTGCTGTTTTGCTTCCACAGCAAGTTGGTAGTGGATGCGTGCTGACATGAATGGACTGCAGTTCTACGCGTGGAACCCAGCTGTCGGGGATGATTGTAATGCGTTGCAGTTGGATTATTACGTCTGCGTTGGGGTTTGAACAAAGCATACATTTTCCCATCTGGAGATTTATTTATGAATACATCATTTACTCAAAACCTCACTGGAAAAGCTAGTATGGGATCTGCTGGAAGAGAAAATATTTACCTGAAAGAAAGAAGTAAGAGCCACGAGAAACAGAGGTTGGAGCATTATATGTCTTATAAGCACAACACATCCTACCTGCTTTACCTCTATGCTCCAATGGAGACCACCGGCGCAGCGATACGAAAGCCTGGTGCAGACGGTCAGCTATGAGCTGATCAAGCAATTTTTGGGGCTAGAAACCGCCTGAGGACCGAATGCCACAAATATGATTAAGCGTTCAGGGCTTCACGTAGGTTATGTTAAGTTTTTCGGAGGCGCATCCTTCTTGTGATGGGATGGCGAATTCTGAGAGCCTTCATCCGTGGAAGTGGCGCTCAGGGTTCGCTTCAGGGAGCACTCGTTGGATTTGTGCTTTTGATGTAGGCCATGTAGTTCCGAGTGATGGCAGTTTGGTTTCGTGGCCGAAGTAGACGACGCCAACCTATCCTTCAAGGTCGTGTTCTCTTGAGACAATTGATAAACCTTAGTTTCCAGTTCGTTTATCTCCCTTTTTGAGTTTGTCGCGCGCTTCTTCATCCCTGGCCGCATCATCGTTCTTATATTTACCGTGCCAGGCTGACCCAGTGTTCTTTTGGCGCTTTGAATCTGCCTCCGCTTGCTGTGTGGTTGGCCTCGATGGATTAGAATGTGATATTGTTTCCAGATTGACGGACAAAAGAGTGAAACCGGGGGTATTTTGGTCAGAAAAGCTGAAAATGGTATGACCTGGCCTATTGGACCTCATTTTTGCTTCTGCAATCGACCGGGGTGGGTTGTCGCGCTTTTGCGTCCTGCCCCGGAGCTGGTCGCTTGTCGTACCTTCTAAAGGTGTGATGTACGCATTAGTAAACAACCAGCAAGGAATAATCTTTGCTGTACGCAGGCAAGAAGGCGGACAGTCACCTACGTAGCGTTTCTGCTTCGTTGGCAAGCATGCGAGGATGGTGATCCTTAAAAACACCTACCGAAGCCCTAGGCTCCTCGTGAAGCATTGGGGCGCTGGACAGATCTGCCATCTTGCTAGGTTCCTGGCCGACGGGAACATTGAATTCTTCAAAGGAAATGGGAGTCTCCATGTCGCTAGGAAGGTTGAAGATGCTGGACTCCTCACCACAAGCCACCGTATCACTTGGGGGCTTGCGAAGCGTGGGGATACTGGGCTCCTCGCGAAGAGCCGCTGGGTCAAGGTGAGCTTTGGTGTTTCCCGCCCCGTTGAGCAGGTATCGAATATCCGTAGTGAAGAGAAAAAATAATGTCTATAGTCATTCAAAAACGAGTTAACTTCTGAGTTCTTCAGGGTTTGATGGTTCAGAACTCAAGGCAAAGCAGGATTAAACAGGCAACGCCTGAAATCAGGACAAGGCAAAACTGAACCCCGGAGGGAAAAGAAAACAAGCAGGGAAAAAGCGAGGGAAGAGAAGAAAGAAAGCTCGTCAGCATGAATAAGATCCCTAAGACTACCAGGGTCTACCCTCAGCGATCGGCAGACGTGTGATTGGTGGAGAAACGTAAGATTGATCGCGAACCGTACTGAGCCTAGAGCAGGAGCTATTGAAGGGCTTATCACTATCGACCCCTATCGTTAGCCCAGCCCCCCCCCCCAGGCCACTGAACAATACCTGCCGTAGTTTTAAAGTACATCTGAGAAAAAGGCCCACTGCAGCCATGCTGTTTAGTACGAACGCTGCCGCGACGAAGACCCACGTACCAAAAGCAGGAGAAGTAACCCTACAACAATGATACTATATTGTCTTACGGAACATTTGCTAACTAGTAGAATTCATTTCAACAAGCACTCGAAGTCTCTCATATATCGATGATTATAACTGTATCTCAGGAAAGAAAAGGAATAGATGAAAAAGAAGAGGGAATTGGGGGGGAGAGCGGAAGGGTAACTTCAATCAATTAGAGACATAGGGTGGCAATGACGATAGAGGACACTCTTAGGGATTGTCTCTAAACTCGTCCGTCAAAGTATACCTCAAGGCAGCAGATACTACTATCGAAGCAGTCTCAACCATATCTCTTTAGTGAAGGGTGAGATGGTACCAATGTTGCGTGCACCACACAGACTCTAATTTAAACAAATTATATTACGCATACCTTGGTCTTAAATCATAATTGGATTCTCATAGGCGGAGAAGTGACTCCTTCTGGATCAAGGCCGGTCAAGAAGCTACATTGAGTCATGTGTTAAGGACCGCAGAGATATAGAGTCTAATATCATGACTTAACTATAGGCAATCTCAAACAGAAAGATAGACAGTCGTACCTAGTAAATGCTCCTACGTATGACATTCAATACAAAAGGACGCACAATTATTGTACATAGTTGACTCGCAAGCCCGCTGCCAACTCAAGACAGAAATTCTCGTCATTTAGCTTTTGCTTGGAAGCCCGTCCGGCTGACTGCAGCGTGGCCGTCCGTTCCCAGCCGAAGGTACCAAAGTTGCCGAATCACTGGATGATACCAGAGTCAGGCGCAAAGCGTCGGACTGTTTAGTTGAAAAGTGATGTGTACCTTGCGGGTGGACATGACGGCCTACATGATTTTTCATGCTTTGTTCCCTGCAAGCTGTAAAGCGACACGGGTTACATTTAAATGAACGTGAACCAGTAACTGAACATAAAGCGTGAATAGTTAATTCTTGAACCACCAAAATTTAAATGTGTAGGACACTCACAAAAGCACTCATGGTATTTTAGGTCGCTTTTCAGACCTAGATCTTTCCTACCAGCCTTGCGCTCCTTCGGGATATAGCTTGACGCGGTGGCCTGGTTGGATGGGATGGCAAATGCTGCCTTGCGTGCGTGGCATTGTGCTGCAGGGGTGGTCACGGTTCGTATGGCCAGAATAGAAGAGGATGCAATACTAGCATCGGTTACAGACTGAGATTCTGGCACCTTGGGCACTCCTAGGATGGAAGATCTTGTTCGTGGGTCATTACTGGGCTGGCGTGCACGAGGGACCGGGTTAAGAAGTTTGGCGATAGGAATTGCTGTCGACAGAGCTTTGCTGGACTGAGGGAATTCGCGTGAGGGTGCGGGAGCCTCTGAGATGGAAGATACTGCACCGCCCTGATCCCCGTATAGTCTTTGAGGAAATGGGTTCGTTGGTATTGCCTGAGGTTGATCATGGGCACCGTAGGACACAAATGGCTCATCCGCAGGACGGTCCCGGTTCTGGCCATTGCTCGTATCCAGATAAGCGACGTGGTCAGGGCCGATAACTTGGCTTTGGGTTGGGACTGCTCTGTATCTGCACTCCTGGTTGAAGCAGGTGCCGTTGCTACAGGGCCCACCTCGACCGCCATTGAAGCTGAAGCATCGAATCTAAAGTTCCAGCTTCGTTAGCTAGTGGCACACATGAAAACAGACAGGTTAGATAGACCATGCCTCTTGCCCCGGACAGGGTGTAGCAGCAATAGGAGCTTTCTGATTAGGAGCAGCCTGGTAAACAATCGCTCCGCAGACCGACGGGGAAGCTGGAGTTGGAAACCACTGCCAACTGTCTCCCGAACCGTAGGCACCCATAGAGGGGGTTGGATAAGAGCCACGTTGGTGGTCGGCTGAATGCATAGTGCGCACGTTCGATTGGGAGAAGGGGGGTTGTTTTGGCGGGGGGAGATATTGGTGGTCTCTAGTAGAAGCATTGGTCACGGATAGTAAGGGGGCTCTCATCGGGCTGGCTAATGTTCCACTGAGGTGGGAGCTGATTCCATCAAATCAATGCCGTTGTTGTGTGAGGAGATAAAAGGGTAAGCGACTGGACAAACAAGGTGAAGGACCGGGGATTTGGAAGCATAGAGAAAACGCCCAGCCAGGGGCCCGGTTATCTAGAGATCTCTAATAAGCAGCCTCGCGTTTATTGCTGTGGAGCGTTGCTTTTTCTTAATACGCAAGCCTCTACATGGATGGTTTAGATAGCGTGAACGGCCCTTTTCAGCAGTTTCAGGGGAGTAGAGACCTTAATGTCCCGAAGTGGGGATCAACCGGTCAATGCACTAACATCTAGAGGGCCTGTCGTGTTTCACGGCGCTCACCGAGTTGGAGTGGGAGGGCATCCAACATTCGTCTGAGGTTAGCGCTTTGCGAGGTTGCCTCCAACAGAACTCTCGACACTTAAAGGCGCTCTCTGTCGGATTCCTGTCGGCGGAGAATCCACC
>JAMFNW010000139.1:0-14494 GCA_025768815.1 Aspergillus sp. PM3604 | reverse complement strand
TCTCTGCTCGGGCAGAATTCCAAGACTGCAGTGAATGTTAGAGGCTCCAGTATCTGCGCAGTTTATGAAGCATGTAATCTGAGAATTTGATCAGTCAAACATGGCTGTGGCCTGTATCTGGGAATTTCCAGAAGGGTTGAGTACTTGAGCAGACTTTTTCACGACGGGAGTGCAAATTCCGGTCATATATCGTGGTACGCATGGCCAGAATCCGACTTTCGAGGCCACAAGTAGATTGACGGTTTTGATACTATAGATTGAGTTATCTCTGCACGTCAGGTACTTTGGCAGGGTTATGGTTGGCATAGTCGAAATGTAACGAGTCGGCTTTAGACATTGTTCGGCGGCACACTACCATGTTTGTGAAGACCAGTACGGGCTTTCAAGCACCGTGGTGGACATCCGGATACAGTACCATCATCCACTGATGACAGCGCCCGTGGTGCGCCGCACAGGCAACGATTGACAGGGCCTTTGAGAGCTCCCATCTATCACTGAGATTCTGCTGTCCATAAACGACTTGGCAATAACACATAATAACCGATGCTGTAGATTGCAGGTCTTCGTTCTGGGTGACTCGTCCATAACAATCGTGAGGATCATAAATTCAGAAATGCCCTATCAAGAAAAGGCAAATGCGCGTATGTGAGTTCCCTGCTATGCATAGGATCAGGCACCGAGAAACAAGTCTCCAGGAATTTGTGTACCTTCTATCCTTGGAATCACCGTTGGCTAACGGACCGCTATGGCTATGGCTAAAGGTGAATCTGGAATTCTCTGCAACTTGATTGGGTCTGGTCTTGCGATATTTGCGTTGGTCTACCATCGAGAAGTCGATATTGAATTACCTTCTCTGTTACGGTAATCAATGTCACTAGGTATGCGCTGGACTAAATAGTGCAATGATGTTCTGAATAAATTGGTACGTACGGTGGCTAGGGGATCCACCGAGCCCGATGGCTTAGGCACTCCGCCCCGGGTCACCGAGATATACTTCACGCCGATGGGCTTCCTGGACCTCTTTGAGTTTGATGAGCTTGATCACTATGGTCAGCCAGGAGGCAGCCACCAGCGTAACTCCGGTTATGATGGTGGTGATCAGCGCCATGATAGACCAATCCCCATCTCGTGCAGTATAGATATTGATTAGCGTAGTAACAAGCCCAGCGGCCGCGTTGATGATGATTGGCCTGGACCTCGGTCAATTTCTGCTACTTCCACGTCGAATAAGGAAGGGACGGCTTACGAGAACAGTCGATTCACGAGCCAGATGTAGTTGCTCCGCCATTCCCAGTAGAGCCATCCGAGTGCTGCAGTGGACGCCACAAACAGAATACAGGCAATCGCCAGAAGCGGGGGGTTTTGAATTGTGCTCAGAACAGCCTGTCCCACGTCGTCCTTTGCCAGTGCGTCCTGGACTTGGCCAGATCTTTACAGCGCCGTGAAGGTGCCCGGGACCATCAGATACCCTGCGAGCAAGGTCCAATGGGCGATGCTAGCAATGACGTTGTACATCCAAGGCATGTAATCCACCTCCAACAGCATCTGCATATACCGGGTTTGTCCGGCAAAGGGGACCAGGTGCTGAGTCTGGGATGCCATCTGGCTTGCACTAGAATACCAGGCGAGGCTCTGATAATGCGCGGCAGAGTATCTGGCGAAGGGATTGTTGTACCGGTAAGAGGAGGAATGAACACTTAGACTTGCCACAGCGGCTCTACAACAAGCAGCTCCGAGGGCAGTGACCTTACCGCCATTAACGAGTTGAAGCCGGCCCATATATGGGGCTCAAGTCTGCCCAGTATCTACATGAACATAGCCCGGGTACGTCGCAGCTTTCTGAGGGCCAGCATCGACATACGAGGGGTATCTCACTTGGCTTCTTTCTGCCCGAATTGCACGGCACTGCCCTCAATTAACTTGCTTACGTTCAAATGTGCGAGATTCCTAGTAACCAGGCGATCCTTAGTGTCGGGCTGGTATTACCCCAGAAACACAATGTCTGCAGATGTATATAATCTAGCACGCTGCGCACTCGTCTTTAAGCCGCAAGGATTCTGCGGTATGTGCCAATGGTGTCTTCCCAGAACCGCACGAAGCAGGAACAGATCCGCAAGCGGCGCAATAACCTGCTCCGTCGCCACAATGATTTCTGGCGGCTGTACGCGATTCGCAGCTGGACCACGTTGGAGATGCCGAACGGCCGGATCTACACGTATCAATCTCATCCTCAAATGCCTGCCCCAACGGACCGCGAAATGGTAAGGCCCCGGCGGCGTAGAAAGAACTTGGTGTTGACAGATTCAGCGGAAACGATCCCAGCCACCCGTACACAAAACACCGGCGGACTACGGTCCTCCGGGTCTGATCGACATGGTGTTGCCGGCGCTACCCTCTCTGAAGGTGCGAGGACGCCGAAATCAACTCTGGGATTTGCTCCCGACCGAGCCTGAACGAGTGTGGAGTTGATGCTCGTCTCTCTCGTGTTCGGCCGCACCGTTTGTTCTCGACTGTTGGGTCCTAAACTCGTCTACTCCATAGTACACAGCCTCGCGATAAAATAAGTGTGTGATGGTATAATAATGAGGGGTTCTTCCTGGCGGGCTTTCGTTGTGGGGCTAAGAGCGGCAGGGTATAGGCAAATATACAGAGTTGAATAGCACCCGCCGTAATAAGAGGATATTCCAGCCGGCTTCATATGCCATGTCTTTTGCAATGTGAAAACGGTGTCAACACCAGGTGAAAGATAAAGACCAGCTGTCTCGCAACCCCTGCCCATACGTACAGTACAAGAGATAACGCGTCTTCTCCATGCTCAGAAAGTGTCCATCATTGCTTGATATCTTAGCCCATTCTTCGATCAGATCATGGAAGTCGCCAATGGCTCATTGTACGATACCCAACAGATTACAAACAATAAACGCTCCAAAACACCGTCAGCAGACGTGCGGATGAGCCTGGCTCTACCTGGGGAGTTTCCACCCTCGAGTATGGCGCTTGTCGGCCCTGAACGAGCCCACGTATGTACGGGTCCCGATAATTCCACGGGTCAAACCACAAACCCAGCCTCAGAGACGTCGACGTCGCCATCCCACGGAGTCGCAAGTGGCAAAGAAATGGCGTTTTACCGCGATGAGGATCGTTCTTCTAGAGACGCCGGCTTTGCAGATTCATCCAATGGAGAAGACCTACTACATATGGCCCAAATCATATTAGAACTGTTGCGAGACCTCTCAACCAGGAATGCGGAAGCTCATGTCAAAACCACAACCGGCCAGCAGAGGCGTTTCCATCGTTTCGCCCAAAAAGCCCACAGGGCCAAAAGATGGATATACCGTTCTGTGCAGCAGACAGGATTGGCTATGGCTCGGCAGCAGATCCACATGCTCGAGCAGGGCCTGGATGGTCAAGCCGAGTTCTCCCCTGTGATGGCAGGTGATGCCAGGACGGTATGGGCTTTGGCACAAAGATATCCCCTTCGCATTCGAATACCTTCGACTCTTGCTCTGGTGATGCGATTCCTACCAGAGGGTGTTAAACGGTCAATTAATCACCGTGACCGCGCGGACGTCGCGAGAGTCTTTGTAGCCCTGGTGAATCGTTGGTTATTTGAAGCTGGCGGGGAAGGAGCTTTGACCACCTGGGGAACTATGAGGCAGCTTGCAAGCGCTGAGAAGTCGGCCAAAGTAGTTGAGGCAGAATACTGCATTCTCGGTGGTGAAAGCATGGGCTTTGGAAAGCCCGTCTCTGATGTCTGTTCCAGTGAGGACCCCCGACACCAAGCCGCCGTTAGCTAGGTTTCTGACCATTTATTAGAGATTTATACCGTTCGTATGCCATCATGGCCGCCCATACAATTGCCACCTGTTCAAACTGGGTGACATTCACTCCTGCTGCACAGATATCCATTAGATTTATTACCTCACATCAAGATGAAATCGTCCCCGCCAAGCCTACCAAAATTTTCCACAAGCCTACGTCCTCCACTCGGCCTGGATCAGGTCCGAACGGTGTTGCCGTATCTATCCCCCCCACAGCTTGAGTGCGCGCAGCTATGGATTGACGAAGCTCGAGTCCTCCGGGACTCCTCATTCACGTTGGTCGCGCTGGTCGACCGAATGTGGGGCCTGACCGACGAAGAGGTGGCCTTTGCGCAACTCCGAATCTATGGGCCGTGTACCGTGGACTGGATACAGCGTGCGATACCTGACCTCCGCCCGACACAGATGGTACTGGCCCAGTGGATTGTGGAACACAACCGGCTTATGATGGAGTGTCCCAAGCCGGTTATCATGCTGCAACGTCTCCTCACGCCAGATATCCTCGTCGGGCTCTTAGGCCTCTCCGCCTCGCAGCAGCGGCGTGTCAGTCGACGGCTCCGTCCTATAACGGATGCATGGGACCGAACTGGGCAATATCCTTACTCTACGGCCGATCGCCTATGGAGTGCGGCGATGCGGATGGAGCGACGATGGTGGCGGTCACTCTGGCCCGGGCGATCGCACGAAAGGCCAGTCACTCTCAACCAGGTCATTGGCGTCTTTCCCCGTCTCGACCCGGATGCTGTGGACCAGGTCGCGCAGTTTCTAGAGCGGCGGGCATGGTGTGTGGTAAGGGCGCCTGCTACGTTGGAGGACGTGATGGTGTATCTACAACGAGAAAAGCGCGCGTCAGATGCGGACATGCATTATGCGCGCAAGCGCTTGGGGCTGGAGCCGGAAAGCACGGAAAGTTTGCGAGCTCATTGGCGGGAAGTACTTAAGATTTGATCACTCTGTGTCGTTTATTCTCTGATATGAAAAGTCGGTTCTGTGACATGCCTCGGTGAGCATGGATATTTCTCAACAATCCTTAATCCCGTAATCCCAACTCATCATACCCACCCGGACGAAGGCATCCCCATACGCGGCATGTCCCACTGCTTCTTCCACTCATACTCCGCCACTGCCTCACGCTCCTGTGCTTACCGTAACGCGTCACGTAGCTTCTGGGCTGCTCCCCAAATACGAGGGTGGCCGGCCAGGTTCACTTCTGGCTCAAAGTACTGAAGCAGCGACAGCTCCTGTGATACATCGATTGCCACGGCAGCCAGATGCTGGAAAATGTGCAGACAGTACTCGTAGAATTCATTCTCGCGCGCCTGCTGCTCCCACTGTTGTCGCTTGTCTTTGAGAGTTTCAGGAACCGACCGTCGCCGAGCAGATTTGACTGCCTGGAGTCGGGTGCGAGTGGTGTCCAGCGCCATTGTGGACCCACGGGCCAAGGCAATTTGGTGATCGAGTGGATTGATGTCCGGAAGATCAAAGCCAGCTGGCTGAGGCACGGTTTGTGCTTGAGATGGTAATCCCAGCTTGGGGCAGTCGGGTGAGCGACTGTAGATGCTTGCATCGTCTTCGTTGCCAAGCATGGAGTGATTAGACGACATTCTTTCGTTTGCCAATCCCGCAAGGCAGAGTCCCGTTGTCGATGACGAGCGTAATGGCTGTCAATGTGTCGAGCTATGGATGCCCTTGGTGGATCAGACCTCAGGAGTGCAACCGTCGCTTTCTTATAACCAACCCCCCCTGGGGATCTCTGCCATTACCTCTCGTATTGGTCCCGTGCCACACCTGCTGCTCGGTGTATACTAATCCACGACACGTTTCGCCCGGTAAGCGCCCGCACCCTTGATGGATCCCAGCCGTTCAACTTAGCTGTTATTACCATGTCTAGGTTAGCTCATATGATTCTTCACCGAATCCCCCGGCCTCAACTTCGCGTAAGGACCTCCACGAGCGCATAGATAGAGAGATCGAAGCCAGGCCATGGGCAGAACCGTTCTTCGAACCTTTGGAGCTCCGCGTAGGGCATTCAAGACACAGTAAGCGCCGAACAACCGTCCTGCTCAAGTTTTGTGAGCTCAAGAGAGATACCCGGCTGTCAAATGAAAGGTTTCACCTACTATTGGCCCACATAATCGATACCCGGGCATTTCGATCCTGCCACGTTGCCGTCGTCCTTAGTAGACTCTGCACTATGCTGGGATATGTTCTGTCGCTCCACGAATTCCAAACATGTGTGCTGGTGAACCGGAATTTTACTCCATCATTGTATTCAGTAGACAAAATCTGTGCCCTTGTACCATCGGAATGCGCTTCAGGTAGTCAGAGCTTGACCGGAGCTTGGACCATTGCGGATGGAATCGCTGGCTCATTTGTTCGAGCCTCGACTTTTCAATTTTTTCCCGGTTGAATCTGTAAATGTCCCCTTCCGGAAATGGGTGGGGCTCTGTTGAAAAGCACGTTGTTCGCTGTGGTGAGTCTCTTCTACGGTTGGATGCCCGGGCATGCTCTGGGCGTTCAATCCGAGGCAGAGTGCAATATCGAGTGACCGGTCAACCGTAGGTAGTTGTGCACTGAGCGCTAGTTAACCACCCTCAACTACCTGATATGGAACTTGCGGGAGTTGTGATTTGAGTGCCCTTCCATGATTCATCAGACTAAGTGTTGCCAGATCCGGATTAAATTGAAGTCTATGAAATCGTAAATTAGCGGGTTGTCCGCCCTAGCATGTAAGTTGTAAATGCGGCATTAACTGGTGAGCATTTGGCAAGTCGGGTGTGGTCATGGGCATTCGTCTCACCATGATTGGGCGACATGCCAAACATTCACTGCTTCTTCAAACGCGTTTGGGGGAGCAACCATGCGGATCACTGGCCGGGCAATCCATCCGCTCGACGTTTTGCAGCCAAGAGCCGATTCTTTTCGATGGTGCTACCTGTATCTTTACTGCCTGCTGCTACATTCCCCGCAGATTATGAAAGCATCCATTCAGACATGGGAACGAGGCTACGGCCCCTAATAGGACATGAGTGGCTACATGAGCGCTGGGGTTGCGGATATCACTATAGGGGACAAAGGATAGTCAAAAGGACTGATTCCCCTACAGACAGGATCTATGGTGCATTGTTTCTTTACTCAGTCGCATCATCCACGCCATACAGTCCATTGTCCTCCTTGGGAGCGACAACAGTGCCTTGTTTACATTCTTCTGATTATGTCGCTTGCGGATCTACCGCCTGAGCTTGTGCTGCACGTTGCCGCTGCGCTCCGTGACACGCGAGACATTTCTGCGTTGATGAGGGCCAACAGAGGTCTTTATCGCTGGTTGAAAAAGGACCTATATCAGTACAACATAGACCACGAAAACAGCTCCGGACTTCTACGGGCTGGCAAAAAGGGGAATATGTCCGCGATATGTTTTTTCCTTGGGTTGCCAGGGGTGAACCTGCACGCCCGAGATGGCGCCGGAGAGACCGTTCTCCATCTGGCCGCCAAGCGACACAATGCGTTCTCCACTATGATGCTTCTACTACGGGACGGCCGTGTAGACATCAATGCGTTGGACCCTTACGGGTGGTCCCCATTGTCGTTCGCCGTACGCCGAGGGAATCGCGCGGCTGTTCGGCGGCTTCTTGAATCCGGCGCGGACCGGGGCATAGAGCACAACGGTGTCACACTACTGAGCATGGCCGTAGCCCAGGGAGACGAGGTTATACTACGAATGATGCTAAAGGGCACCCCTCATCACAGGGAATTGTGTCTCGCTGCATATACTGGCCGGGCCAATATCGTCCAGTTACTGCTTGATCATGGCGCTGATATCAACGAAGAAGATGATTACGGCCGAACTCCATTGGACAGCGCCAGAAAAGAAGGGCATTTTGATGTAGAGGAAACCCTGCTGAAGCATAGACGTTTTTAAAGTCCTCGTCACTTGTCTGCAATTACGTATTCGAGATGCTGAGCAACCCACCCCTCAAGTTTTTCCTCCTCTTCATCGCTCCAGGGACGATAGTCTTGCCTACCCATGGTGAGAGAGACAACCTGGCTGAGAGCAAGGTGGTGGCACCAAAGAAAAGAAAAGTCAGGATACCAACCTCGAGGCATTGAACGAGCTGCTGGATCTCTACCACTCCAATGAATTTGAGGCCAGAATCCGTATCTACGATTGGAGATGGCCTGCGCAATGATATACATGCCTTGATCGCCCGAGAACGCCGCGCACGGTCACAGTGGGACGAGTTTTTCGAGAAGAAGATGTGGACAAAGTGCAAAAGAAGTTCGAGGAATCGGTTCTGCATCGGGAATTATTTTCTGCAAAGGAGAGTCAGAATGTAGGAAATTTCTGAACACGGACGACGAGAACGCTGAGGTAAATACCCCGGTTTCGGTTAGACAACTTTAACTTACCCACATAGGTTATGAGATTTGTCAAAAAGCGGTTGGGGGTAAACAAGGTGCGGGAGCTATCTCAGGCGATTACCATTCTTGAATTCCAAGGGCAGAAGGATGTCCACAGACAACCCCGGAGGGCACACCCCGTCCACTCGTCTGACGCAATCTCCATCTTCCGACCATTAAACAGGGAGGCTCGATGGGATACCGGCTTCTTTGGTATCTATGCATCTTCGCACCATCAGACACGCCAGGAGTTTTCAGCCAGCGAGAAAGATATCCATGAAAAGCGTGTGGAGACATATGAAGTCTTTGTTTTATCTGGTGGATCCCTTGTACAACCATCCACCGAAGGGGGGCTTAGAATGGTTTGGCAGGGATTTTCAAAGCTCCCTGCACCCCCTCGTCTCAACCAAATTTACTCCTAGCGAGTTCACTCCTTGTGTTCAGAGATGGGCAAACAGCGCAAAAGGCGCAAAAGCGCCTATGATATCCTCTAACTTGCATTGTCTGAGTCCAGCGATGTGGACCAGTACTTTCGGGAGGAACTGTCACCATTGATCTACGAGGCGGCAGAGGACGAAACGCCCGAGGGAGCCTGTCCTGCGGCGAGAATTGATGACGCCCTGGACCGGGCATTTCATCGATTACTCCGTGCGAGATCATTAGCGAGGGGAGAAAAGCAACTTTACGGAGGCCAAAGGCACATCGCTTTGGGTTCATACACCGGACAAGGCGGAAAGCTTCTGCGGCAGCGAGGCCCTGTTCTTCCAATTTGACAACCGCAAAAAGATGATATCGGTCACAAAATGTGGTACAGTTGTCATCGACCATAGTTTGCGAGAAAGTTTTGGATAGCGCTTTGCGGTCGGACTCAGACAATTCAATCGAGGGCGCAGCGAGCTGGTGGGATTGTTGCAGCAGCCACTTTACCGGGATAGACCCGTTAACATGCCAAGTGAAAATGGAGAGAATATAGAGTTCCTGCTCGTCCAGCTCCTCCTCAGCAAGGTTCCGACTATACTCATACAGAGTAGCCTTCGGGAGAGTGGCCTTCGAGAATTTTCGACGGTGGTAACACTCGATCGCTAGCCGAGCCGGATGCTTCAAGATTTGGGTTGGCAGCACAGTGAGCCCATCCTGGTATAACAGGGAACCGTTGCCGGTCGCAGGTGAAGGCGGTGGTGTAGGTGGAAGGGTACATAGTTGTACGTAGTCAGGTGAGCTCGAGCGCGGTTCCATGGACAGCAGTTGAGATTGGTAGTCACTTATATCCTAGCGTCCCCATGAGTATACAACCAACAAGAATCAGCAGACACTTACCGTGATCAGAGTCCCGTTGTCACTGCGTGAGTTGTTCATCATGGTCGAAACGAGTCTGGGGTAAAGCAAACGAGGAGATATCTACAGCGTGCGCCAAACCACGGTGAGTACTTGCGCACGGCTGGCGTATTATATGCACGCTGGCAGCGAAACTGATGAATAGGGGTGCTCACACAGATCGACCAGACACAAAATCCCGGGGCAAGCCTACAGGGAGGCGCCTTCTGACAAGGATGTATCAACGCTGGTCAATTACGCAAGGGCTCAGCTCCTGGGCTATAAGCGAGCCTCTTCGAAGCTGCGCACGGATCAGACCCTACTGGCTGCTCCTGTTGTGAATCTCTCCACAGATAGCGCTCTTTCCCCTTTACAGAGATTTGATATGAATTTGTGAGCATGCCGCGCCGAACTACTCCGGAGAGATGCAAAGAAAGGTGGAGCGGGCCTCTTGGAATTCCCATGGGCTTGCGCAATAATAACCCACATTTGTGGCGGATTAGACCCTACTGGTGGTTCTATCAGGTGGCTTTTATTAATTCAGCTTCCCGGCTGTTCTAGCCCACCTGCCTTGGTGCTAAGTCTAGAGTGTTCATACTGATTTCCAAGAAATAGACTCGAAGGTGAACTTTACCACAAGATGTCCCCACACGAATGTACATGAGATTATACCTTATAAGGATTAGATGGGTTGCACCTTTAAAGCCAATGAAATTTGCATACTTCGCCCCACAGACAAGCTTCATACGCCGCTGTATAGAAAGAGAACAGCAGGATGAAGCACGGGGTGGGAAACAAAATATTTGAACAGAAACAGGGCGACCAAAATCGTGAGAGATAACATTATGTACAGGAAGGAAGGGGAATGGGTACCCAAACAAGTACGCAGCGGTACAAAGGCAGCGAGGCCACCCTAGACTCTGCCACCTCATGGTATTATCTGACTTGCTCTTCCTTGCACACCGGCTGCTCCGTGATTCAATAACCCTTCGCATTCTAGACATCGCGTAAGTAACAGGAGTCACAAGAATAGTACAGGAAGCATCACAAACCTTCATACCAATCTTGATAATGGTCTATTTTGGGGCCCAGGTCGAACGCTAGTTCTCGGAGCGCCGTGAATTCATCACTGCTCAGTAGATTTATAAGCCGAGCTTCTTCATCCAAAGTTAAATACAGGAGTCTGCTGGACACTGGCAGAAGGACACCGGAAATACCAGGGGAACCGAACCCATCCTCAAGCCGAGAGTGATTGCGGCCTTCTTTTAGTTTATTCTTTTCATTTCAAAGACAAGACTTGGAAGCTCCTGTACTCTCTGGATTACTCATTTATAGCCTTTCTCGCAGCTGAGGTCAGTGGGTACTCTACGCGCAACCGAAGTTAAGCTTACTGATAGTTATGCCAGAGAGCTCAAGAACCTCTACTTGAATTACCCATCAATCTCCGACATTGTGCTCAGCCGGCTCTTGGGAAGAGAGTGGTGTCTAGGATTATAAGCTGGGTTTGGTTAAGGTCGTTGCCGTCCTTCCGGTGGCGTTAGAGTGCGTATTGGAGGGTGAATAGAAGAGAGCTAGTCCAACTCATGAGGTTACAGCCATTCTCGTAGCCGCGCTCCCATAGGAGATGGTTGAGGAGAAGGGTAGCTGCTCTCTGAATCGGGAGATGAAAGATATCGGTTTGATGGGTCACTGTCGGAGGGACAACGGTTGAGGTCGTCGTTGAACCCACCGCCTGGGGAGCAACAAGACGATATAAGTATCTCGGTGTGAAATTGTAATTGAAAAGAGGCGTATGTTGTCGGTGGTGTGGATTAGGGTCAAATGGGAGGGCGAAATGCGTTTTGACGGGCTCAAGGTATAGACCAGGCATTATGTATGAAGAACTGCGTGTTATAATGCCAGTAGAGAAGACATAAATGGACAGAAACCTCTAGTAAATGAACGTATATAGTTATGGGCAAAGACTAGATCAAAGAAGAACAGGCGGCTTTTATACTATTGAGGTTTACCAAGTTCTAGGCATTGCCAGGCTGCGGCGATAAGAGGCTACCTTACTCCTTGAGGTATTCAGTACCCTGCGAACAAGGCTGAGCATGAGAAGGCCAATTGTTGGTCACGATCAGTCTGACCCCACTCTAGTTTGGATTACTGAATTGCTATGTTCATCGCGTCGTTCAAACCAAGCGACTCCTACACAACAAAGATGCTATCATTCTATGGGCGGGGTGGGTGTGTAGAGGGAAACCAGACGTCGGTAATCAGAAACAAAGTGGTAGCAGTCAATAACAGAGTGTCGTATAGTTGCATTTTACCCAGGGCAAACGGGCCAAGGCGAGGCGCAGCCTCACTGCATCACCACATTATCTAGGTACCACCGCTCAGGCCATTGTGGCCCCTTATCTAGCACTATCAGATTTCTTAACCCTATTATGCCAGGATTGAGAACAGAGCCAGCCTTGCTAATAAATATCTTTATGTCATGGAATCCGATAATAGAAATTTTCTTCAACAACAGCCCAAGCCCGAAGAATGTACGCGGCCATCAGTAGTCTGGTGTAAAAGTACTCAGTTGCAAAGCAGGATAAGAACGGCCAACCACAAGCTAAGCCATGCCACCAACCAACTCTTCTTGCGGAGCAGACGGCGTGGATTATAGAGTATTGTCACGGGCAATGTCCGTCGCAGAATTATAACCCAAAGTCATTCTGCGCCCGTAGTCAAGACTGGTCGACGATCGGGTCCCTCTCTGGGCCTGTAGTGCGATCGAACAGCTGGTTTCGAAGGCAAGCAAAGGCGTGCCTGTCACTTGAGGTTGGAGCAATGCCGTTGTGCTGGAGTGGTCCCTGATCCGCACAGGGCTTTGCTTATCTGTAAAACAAGACGGATTTTCCATTAGAGTTTCCCATGGCTCATCTTAATGACTGCATGACTGCATACGCGCTTGCCAAAGCTTAGCGAAGTGTGACCAGACGGGCCGATCTTTTCACCGCGCAAAAACCGACCGGACATCTCGTGGCCGCAATTGGAGCGACGACGTCCTGGATTTCGCGACCCGTCTTGGCGAAGAATGCTCAGAGGGTCATCTGGAAAGGCTATCGCAACTCCTTTCACGCCAACACGGTTTGCGCTGACATGCGCCCCCTTCATAGCACCCACTGCTGCAGTTTGAGGCTGGTCACGGAAGTCTGGAACTGCTCGTCAATCTAGTCAACAAGGCCGCATATCACAGAGTCGTTTTTCGCCCGTTGCCCGCTACTTCGGAATAAGTAGATCGGTTTAGGAAGGTCAAACAGCATATTATCATCGAACTGCATGTAGAACTTTTTTTTTTTTTTTTTTTTTTTTTTCCACAGCGACGCGGTCTGAACTCCCGTGCGGGAACCTTTACCGGTGGAACATGGATGCGGACGGAAGGATTTCGTCACCGATTTTCAACGGCTGTCTCCCGGGATTTCCGTGATGGACCAACGTACCTTGGTGAAGATGGCGTAAGTCCACTCGACCCTGGGGTCGGTGTTGCTGTGCATCACCACGTCTTTGTCGTGATCTGATTTCAAACATGACCATAGGAGCCTTCTATTGACGACGAGTCTTTCACTGCCGTCATCCAGCGGCTAAGTCTCGAGAATGAGAAGCTCAAGAGCGAGATTGGTGGTCATCAGCGCCATGCGGAAACCAAGTCTCATACATGTAGCCGTTGGGAAGCGAAATGCCGGAAGCTGGAACAGGAGGGTGCGCAGCAAGAACGCTCTATAGCTACCCTGCATGAGGGACTATGTTTCGCAAGGGACGATATCTCGCAGGCGATCCGGCTTCTACAGCGACACCAATCTCGAAATGAAACCTCGTGAGGCACCAGCTCTGGGGCAGGCCCTTTGTGCCGATAGCCTTATAGCGTACCGTGGACGCGGGGCTGGAGCACGAGTCCAGTGGCGAAGGCACAGAATCCTCCCGACGGCAGTTGAAACACCTGTGTATATATAATTATCTAAATCCTACAATGATGGACGCATACGGCAGATGACACAAGCAGACTTTCGATAATGTAGACTTCGATAATATAGAACAAAGTATTTCGTATCAATTAGCCTGGTCACGGCCAGCCTCACGGTTCCAAAGACTATCGTATTGGACTCCGTCCGCATTGAGCCGCCTGATTTCAAGCCGCACTTCCTTGTTAGCGGCGGTTGCCAGCCATCCCAGGCCCCCAATCGCCCGCGAGGCGAGAAATGGATCCTGGAGCCAAGTTCAGGAAAGTGAGTTGGTGACCTGAAGGGGCGCAGGAATTTACCTTGAGCAATTCATCCAGGGGCTTCTTTCTCAGGTCCTGGAGAAAAGAGTTGATCTCCGGTCCCCAGGAATGAGGTTCTTTCCATTTATCCATCGCGGCCGCGACACGGTCCATAAGTTGCTTGATAATCACGGCAAGAGCGGTTAGCTTGAGCGTGTCAGCGTGCATATCCTCGTTTGGAATTCGGCAGCTCTCTTCCACGCCCACTGAATGACTAGGGTCAGTCCACCAGCCAACCGCGTGAGTGTCGGGCAACACACCAATCTTCACATTACCGTCCTCCGTCAGCATGATGGTATTCGGGCTCAGGGCGGCCAGCACGAGCCCTTGATCCTGAAGAAATTGAATACCCTCCAGCGCCTGCCAACACTGTGAGCAGCTGCACAGGGGATGCTGGTAAATGACCTACCGGCCGAATGATCTGGGCGATGTCAGAATCGGACAGGCGGAGATCGATATCCAGGAGATGCTGCACCGAGAACTCTACGGGCTCCCACACCAGAAAGTGGTGTTCGCCAGCGTTGTAGACGTCCAAGAGGCGAGGAAAGCTTGGATGTTTGCATTGATCGATCGTCTTGACCCGCGACTGAGCAGACGATCGATCCTTCTTCAGGCACTGGACATGGACAACCCCCTTTCTATGCCCGCGGTGTCGGGCCAAAGTGAC
>JAMFNW010000138.1:0-14618 GCA_025768815.1 Aspergillus sp. PM3604 | reverse complement strand
GCGACCTGACTTACTGAGCTATTCTGAATGGTTACGTCGTTGGGCAAAAGGGCGTGTGGAAATGGCCTTTGAAGCTGAGCCAGAGACCACTGCGACTATGATAGCATTGTACGGGTTGGCCATTTCTGAGGTATGGAATTCCACATGGTGCGTGCTGTACATATGACTAAAACAGATGTTAGATGGTCACCTGTGATTCCTGGGATGACATACATAAAAGCGTGATCTATCTAGACCGTATCTTGGTTCTACTGAGCCAGCGAAAAGAAGAGCTCGAGGATCGAGAAGAGCTCAGGATCCTTACCTGGCTGAAAATCCAGATAGTATGTTTTACTTTACTCCCATCTTTTCTCCTTCCGACCCTGACAGTCTTCTGAGTAGATCACCGAGTTCCTGCTCCGCGGTCGCCGCTTGAAAAACCTTGCACCCACAAAAATAGTGCCTGATCTGAAAACAAATCCAGCAGTGTATGGGGAAAATTTGGCATTCATTATGGGGAAACTCTCATGCCTGCGTGCAGATATCTGCGAAGATAAACTCACAAATCCAGAGATCTACTGGCAAGCATGGAAGGTGAACGAAGAGCTATCAAGTTGGGAACGGAACCTGCCGCCATACTTCCGACATTCCGAACCATTATCGGTGCCCCCGTCACCCTGGGAAAACGATCCTTTACATCAACGTTATGTATACCATGATGTCTGGGTATGCCACATAATGAATTCATATAGATGTGCGCGAATCGTTTTATATTGGAACATCCTGTCGGGTTTGTGTACGCCCGATATATTCTGCGACTCCCTCCAAGCACTTGCCTCCGATGTTTACGCCAGCCAACTCGGCAGTGAGGCCTCCATGTCAAAATATGGTATCGGCCAGTCACCCATCCATTGCATGGCTAGCCTCTGGCATTTGGCCCTAGCCGCTACTGCAGAGTACAAGACTCGGGAGTCTATCAAGCCCTACCTCAGAATGATGGGTGAGAGGATGCACGTTGGCCAGAGTTCGATACTATTGAGCGTCTTAGAAAGCGAAGAAGACATTACTGAGGCCCTACAGATGCCTGCCAGTTGCAGATCTTATTTGATCCGACTCACCAACCCGTATATAATACGAGCGGTTCTACGATCTGCCACACGTTGTTCAAATCTGGAAATCATAAGCCAGGCTAAGAATCTCTTCCCATCTTTTTTTACCGGCCCAGAACGGGAAATTTCCTTGACGAGAGCGCTATATAAATATGAGGTATGTTCGCTTTCTTCAGCATGCACGTTATAGCTATCTAATAGTTTCTAGAAAATCTTATGGGTTCGAAACCACAATGGCTGGCAGCTCACGGATTGTACAGTCACCTTTCTTGCCAAAAAAGAAAAGAAGCGCAAAGATCCAAGCATCCAATATATTTGGATAGAACAGAGCCCGGCAACTATAGCAATCGAAGATACTTGGCCTTTTAGGATACAACAGATCCTGACTGGTCATCGTGATGGCTTACTGCCTGGTGAAATTGAGAGAGAGCTCAAACGTGCACGCCAGGATACACGCGGTAGTGGCAACGTGTTGAGGTATCTCCAAGAGTATGAGGTATTACCAGATCACTCCTTAAGGGTTTTCCAAACAACACTAATATATATTAATCCATAGGGTTTCGAAAGAGATAATAAAGGGGTCTGGAAGTTGACGGATGACAAAATAATATACGACCCAATACTTAGAGCCATGCCCCGATCTTCGACGCCCACACCGTCAAACAAGCGCTCGCGCCTTTGGTCCGAGGAAGATGATGCACAGCTGATTGATGGGCGAAACCAGAACGAAAGCTTCCCGACAATCAGTGCACGGCGCTTTGCTGGGGCCCGGTCTCATAAGGCCTGTTTTCAACGATATAAAAAGTTAAAAAAAGCAGATCAAGGAGCCAAGCGGCTGGGTGTGAATCCAAAACGACCGTATGTGCATTCTGGTGGGCAGTATCGGCATGAAAGTCCCATGGCTAAAAGTCTCTCCCTAGTTTTCGCTACTACCAATTCTAGGGCTCCCAGCTCTCCCGGATGACCCTCAGCCTCATAGCTACGCTGACCGTGGCCCCGGGCTGATTCCAACTTCCATCCCTCTCTAGTGCCCCTTCGGGGAGTGCAGGTTCCCAGGCGTGGTGTAGGCATACCGGTTACACTTTCGTCAACATAATTTCGCCTTTTGGATTACCACAAATCAAATGTACCCATGTGAATTGTTGGATACCGAAGAGCAAGGAATACGCGAGAAAAATATGTAAGCAAGGCTACATTACACGTCGCATCAGACAGCCAATAGGCTGCTGGACGCCTTGAATCTGTCAGCTACGATAGCACCGAGTAAGCCACTTTCAGTTGGGTTACTTGCCCGCATGGCTGATGTCGGCTGGATGACCAACCTTCCACCTGCCAAGCCCACGCTCTATCAAGGCACTTACAACAGGAAATATTTCCTCTGTGCAAGAAATGTAGCAGCACTTGTCTGGCTTCAAAGGACCCGACCTATGCTTATCGTCGGGGCCGTCGATCTCGCTACAGTGACGGAGAAATCTCGTAGGCGGCCTCGGTACAGACATCATACTAAGATTGTGGCAAGAGAAAAAGACTCTATTGCCTATAGAGCCCACGGGATGAAAAATCAAGTTTCCAAAAAATAAGACAGAATTTGAAGATTGTAAAGCAACTGAAACATGAGGAATAGAACAACACATCCGTAGGCTCCCGCATTCGCGAATGGGTTAGGGAAAACTACATGAGAAAAAACCCAGAGCCCACAACCCCCCAGCTAGACACTCAGATCATCGAGGCTTCTTTCTAAAACTTCCTGTAAATGACGTGCTTCATCCCGGCGAAGACTGACCTGCACAGATTCTGCAGCCATCCGAAGCAATTCGTCGGCCTCGTATCCGCTCACAAGAACGGGCTCGAAAGCACTTGGGAGCTTCGCGATTATATGCCGTTCGATGACCTGTCTACAAATGTTGTCGACGAAAGTCTTCATGGCAACCTGACAAGTGAAATGTTTTAGCATACAAAGTCCATTGCTATTAGGGAAGGTTAACCAACTTTGTAGTATGCAGTTAAATCATTCTGCGCTTCGGAGCAAGCTTGGTTTGCCATGTCGACAACCACCCGCTCCTGAAGTGAAGTGACGAGCCTGTCTATCTCCTCGGACGAATTGCTCACATGGAACTTTCCCTTCCAGTCGGTTTGAATAGCGTTGTACATTGAATCTCGGATCTGGCGCTTTGATTGCTCATTTCGAGCCTTCTGGATATTGTCCGTGTAATAATGATTGTACGTGATAGGTTGGCGTGCCTCATCCTCCAGCAACACGTTCAATTCATCGATCGCGCGTTTGATGTTTTCTTGAACGGACTTCTCAACGCAGTTTTGGATGTTTTGGCGGACCTTGGTGTCTTTCATCACGAACTTCAACGCTGCTTGTAAGAAGCTCAAGACCAAGCTCGCGACGGCGTCAACATGGTCATGAGCGATCTTGCCCCAACGAATTGATTGCGAATGGAAAAGCTCTGCAAGCAGGGTGTGGTTATAATTTCCTGGTAATTCCCTGCCGCGCGTCCGATGATATACCTGATATTATTAGGAGGTGATCGACAGTCGTTGGGCTCCTCACTCACTTGCTTAACCCATGCAACCATTCCTTCCTTACTCACAAGAATCTGGCCCTCTTTGTTTGGAGACAACTCCATCTCCTCGTCAGAAGAGATGGACTCGAAAGACGACTGATCGTCTTCCCGACAAACAATCTTTCGTGTCTGGCCATATTCTCTCATGTAATTCGCAAACTTCTCATTCTCGAGATGGACGACAGCGCGCAGCCGATTTGCAAACTTCTTGCCTTGGACGTCGAAAAACCTAGCGTCCCGACCACCGTAGTCGCCATCAATACCAGCCCGCACCAAGCCGTGGAAGTCGGCGCTAATCTGCGTCAAGTACATCCGGATCTGACCAGGAGTTTTCCGTTCCATTCCGAGAGCAGCAAGATCTTGGCTATTCCGCTCGAGAAGCTCACGCAACTCCTCTCGTACTTTCGGGAGCTCACGTTCAATGTGACTATCCAATAGATCTTGGAGAAACACTCGAAGGTTCTCGATCCCAACACGTGATGGATCAAGTCCCAGGCTTCTCCATGGTTCGCTGGAGAAGAAAGCCTGCTCTGCCCGCTTTCGAGCGGTTGGAGACAAGCCCTCCCGCAATTCGGCGGGCGCCGGATTCTTGAGCAAAAAAAATCCTAGATTGAGCCTGGTACGGTCCATGTTCTTCGCCAGGCGTGCAACCCGTTGCTCGGTTCCGGCGTTGATAAGATCTGGTTTTGTGATGATCCCGACCGTTCGTACCCCATCCTTATCGTAGCGACGGGCTCGTTGGATAATGCCTTGAGTATCAACATCGCTACTTGCTGGAACAACCGCGAGAACGATTGTCCGCGAGCTTTCGAGGTAGGAATTAACTAGATCACTGACAAGCTGCACGTCGCGCTCATTCTCAGAAACCGAAATCAATCCGGGTAGATCAACAATCGTCAAATGTAGTCCGGTATTGCCAACTAACTCTAATCGCAGAACATCGGCAGCAAAAGCGGGAGCATCGGCCTGATCTTCGGAAATACCCATGGCCTGACCTGCGGCTTCGATGATCCTAGGGAGCTCAGCGAAGTCACGGAATTCCACTCGGAAGGAGGCCAAGCGCCTTCTCTCCTCATCATCTCGCGAAAAATGAGGGTTTATCGTCGCAGTCATACGATTCGCTTGCGGAGTATGTCTCAGGACAATTTCCGTCGCGAATCTGGTACACAAACCATCCTGCCTGGGGAAAGGGATTCCACTAATCCCTTCCAGCACGGAGCTTTTGCCAGCGGACTGATCGCCGCATACCACCAGCTGAGGTAGTGCAACATGATCGCCAACCCCGTTGGCGCGGACACGGTCGATTTGGTTGAGTCGCTGAGACGTTCTCGACGATTGGAGACCAAGTTCGTCTCCGACCCGGCGGAAGTCGATCGCGGTCCATTGTTCTTCCGAACTCCCCGGATCTTCTGATGTGGGGGTCAGAGTTTCCATGTCTTTGAGCAAGTGGTCGAGGAACTGTCACTTGGTATTGATTTTTTCAGGTTCAAGAAGGAAGAGTTCGGGGACGTAAAATAACGAGCGAACCGGTCTCTTTATAGTTGCGATCAACTCACGCCAGATCAGAAAAGGACTCGGCCTACAATCGTCGGGAACGTCTGAAGCCACTCAACCAAATCGACCGTGTAACAGCGGCGGTTGACGATCAGGTTGCAAGCGGCGACTAGGGGCGCTGTCTGCGGTGCTTACTTGGAGCCTTTTATATCCCGTACTCGGCAATGGCCGCTTTCAAGGGGGCGAGACCCCTTGCTGTCTGTAACCATTACCGGTTGTTCCACGCTCTCCCTCACCGCGGTAAGGGATGTCTGTTTGCAGCAGACTGCCTTGCCCAGAAATCCAGGAGAGTATGTAATTGGTGTCAGCTTTACCCGCTGACGAACGTTCGATTATTACGGAGAGATCCTTGGCAAGATCGGACGTTTTCCTGACTGTTGAAGCGTAGCATCTTTGGTTTGGCAAGCTCAAGCTCTGTTAAAAGCTAGTTTAGAGGCAAGAGATATTATCAGCTAACAAGAAACCACGTTACCTAGTTCTCGCGCTAAATTTGTTTGTACGTAGTTTCGGAGGTCAATGTCGACGCGGCGCAAGGAGGTTGCTGGAAGGGATACTCTATCCGTAATAGGCTAGAGCAACTGTTGTACCACCCTTGATGCCTTGCTACACCCCAAACTCATCCGGAGTAACTCTACTAACTAAGCTGGAAAAAGCAAACAACTGGACCCTGCAGTCACTAATCTGCGCGTTTGGTTCTTTCATGTGATGAGTACAACCGCTCTATATGCTTAATAAAATTCAAGGTGATCAGAAGGCCTTCTCGACAAAGCATAATCAGATTTTGCCGGCCTCGCAACCTGTTGAGAGTTATGGCCAGCCGCCCTTTCTTGGGATACTACGAACTGGTCGTACCAGAACTAGCGAGGGTAAGAAATTAGGACAATAAGGACTATCATTACCACCTGTATCTAAAAGTTTGATTTTACTGTCTTCGGATTAGTTAGTTCGCCAGTGAGAGGTATCTTATGCGACTGAGATATTTCACTGCCTGCTAGGTCCTATACGAAGATAAAATGTCGGGACCCGACCAATTTTGATCGGATGATGAAGGATTGCCAATGGCTGTTTGGATATTTAACGAGAGTATAATATATATGCGATAACTCAGAGCTCCCCCTTCCTAGCATGGCTTGCGAGGTGCCGATCGCGATTGTCCTTCCTGGGGAACCCGCGGCCAAGCTCAAAGCCATATTTGCAACCCTCAACGGGACAGAAGTATGTTGTATGCTCTTCAACCATATCAGGGTGTTTCGTGCGGTAGTGCCGCTTGAGGTCCTTGAGGTACTGGAATGCTGACGTACAGCTGTTGACTGCGCACTTGAAGGGTTTGTCGTGGCGCTTCTTGTGACGGCTTTAAATGAGTTAGCCCTAGAGTGAGAGTATTCGGGTAGAGCCAAGGAGGGAAGTCTTAACTTACTTGAGTTTATGTGGCCTCTGGAAGGTGAGGTTGCAGACATCACACTTGAAAGGATAGGAAGTTGAGGTATGTTCAGAACGGGTCGGCTGTGGGTTTGTTGGAGCTGGTGATAGGAGATCTTCATCTTTTCCAAGGCTAGCGTGTGGGGTTGTATCTGGTGGGAAAGAGGGTTGTGGGGTATGACTCGGAAGATCATCAAGAAGTGAAGGGGTCTGGAGGAATTGAGAAGATGAAATTCCAAGGTCAGGGCCAGGATGCCCAATATCTAACCACGCAGGGTCAACGCAGTCAAAGAGCTGATAGTGATGTTCGTTTAGACGAGTGTTAACAAAGCTGTGATTTGAACTGGTTATCCTGGGAGGAAAGGGAGATAGGGGGGCTTCTGAGGCCCGGGTTTCTCAACCGGACGGGGCCGGCCTTCCGTTCGGAGGAATGAAGAGTCGGAAAAGAGAAGCAAAATACGATATGGATATAAAAGAATGAAGAGAAAATGCAAAGGGTAAGCAGCAGTCGGTTTATGGTAAAGAGCGACTAGGCAACCTCTTGCGAGAGGCGCCGCTGTTGAGGAAGAAGAATACTTCCAGTCGAGAAATCCTCTTCTTTATATGCTTGACAGAGAAAGCCCAGCACACAAGGCGATCTCTTGGCAAAATGGCAGGCCTCAAATTTCCCGTTGGAGTTAGCTCGTTGTTCAGCTGCATCATGCATATGCGGCTTGAGATGCCGATGCTATTGGCTCGCTAATATGCCACCACAGTGGGAGGCCTCAAAAATGGAGCTTGCGTCAATCTGCCAGCGCCTCAGTGGATGTTGATGGAATCTATCCTTGTACTATTGAAAGAGCGAGCAGAGTTGCCATTGTAGCTTAGGTTTCCATGCGCATGGTAGGCCTCAATTATTGCCGATCACACTCTTCCCAGTACTCTATCATGTACAGTAATACAGATAAACTACAAGCATTGATACGGCTTCGTGTTTGTTGCACAGTACCTGCTACGCCTGATAGTGCTGTACTTTAGTCTGTACTTTGCATCCTCTGCATGGGCACGAAGTGGGCGTCTGATCTATAAATACAGCTCTATGTTCAGCTCAATCTTCTCAAGTTTTGAAAAGCTCCAAAAAAATAAGGTCTGCTTCAGTACTACTCTGCCTTTTGTCCTATATATTCACCCTGAGCCCAATATGACCGACCTATCCCCAAAGATCATCGACACGACGGCCGCCATTGCCGAACTGGTTGAGCTGCTCACAGACGTTCCAAACAATCCTCCATCCATCTACGTCGATCTAGAAGGCATAAACCTTTCTCGTCACGGCTCAATCTCAATCATGCAAATTTTTTCGCTCCCCAGGGATGAAGTGTACCTCATCGACGTCCACACTCTGGGCCAGGAAGCCTTCTCACACCCCTCTACAAGCGGTAAAACCCTGAAAGATATACTAGAAGACAGAAACATTTCGAAGGCATTTTTTGATGTTCGAAACGATTCTGACGCTTTGTATGCCCACTTCGGCGTTCACCTGGCGGGCATCCAGGATATCCAGCTCCTTGAGCTCGCAACTCGGAGTGGGTCAAGAAGATTCATAAGCGGTCTTGCCCGGTGCATCGAGCGTGACGCAGGTTTGACGAGGTCCGAAGCAAGCACGTGGAAGAATATTAAAGATAATGGACGACGGCTCTTTGCGCCTGAGCGCGGGGGATCTTATGAGGTGTTCAATTCCCGGCCCTTGTCGGGTGCTATTATCAATTACTGTGCTCAAGATGTTCGAATTCTACCCAAGTTGTGGGCCGTATACAATGGTAAGTTGGATTGGAGGAGTAAAGAGAAGATCGAGGTCACCACACGCGATAGGATCAACGTTTGTTTCCAGGCTGGGTATACGGGTGTTGGGAGGCATATGGCTAAGTCTCCTTCGGGCTTGGCGTAACTTTGTCAAGTAAACTCGAGTGCCACGTATATTGTCGATGCTCTATTTGTTGTAACTGAAATGCCAGATCTTTGTCTATAGATGACGCCTAGGGACGGTTTCGGGGAGCTTACAAGAAGTGAATCGTGGTCTCTTTCACAGAAAAAAACAGTTCCCAGGCATCAATATGATATTAAGATCACTAGTTTTAATTACTCAGATCCTTCACAAGACTCTTTGGCAACCAGGCTCCATAGCCTAGCTTATTTAATCCCGATTGCATTTATTCACGTCTGCTTTCCGTTTCCCAGCTTTTGGCCCTCTCCATAGTGTGTAAATTGAGAGTTCTTTGACTGTTGACCTGTGCTCTCGCTGGGTGTAACTCTGCGATCGTTGATCTTCTGGAGAGTATTATCAGATAGATCTCCGAGGGTTTGCGTTGTGCGTGACTTGGCTAATATATCCTTTGCGTTTGTCGTGTGCCCACTCGTA
The DNA here is from genome assembly GCA_025768815.1 of Aspergillus sp. PM3604. Lineage (NCBI taxonomy): Eukaryota > Fungi > Ascomycota > Eurotiomycetes > Eurotiales > Aspergillaceae > Aspergillus > Aspergillus sp. PM3604. The sequence goes on along the minus strand of JAMFNW010000138.1, from coordinate 5,586 downwards.
GAGCCGATAAATTGGAAGACATCTTCGGTATGTATTTTTTCAAAGACATTGTCATGGCGTTGGGAGATGAGAAACCCGCTTTGTGGGCTATCTTCCTGCTTCTGCATCATTGCATGGAAATGTAGAGTATCCTGGATAGTTGTAGTAATATTGGTGGAATGAAAGGTGGTATTGCCGTGAGCGATTGTCTTGAACGCCTTGGACGGATGCGAGAGGTCAACCCCGCGCTGCTTATCACGTGGCCGTCAGTTGTCCACATGATCCTTTCTGACCAGAGCTGACTGAGCGAGGTCGATCCCCTTCCACTTTTCTGCATCCAAAGATACCAGCCGGTGCATTCTTGAGGGCATCTGATCTCACCCCTCTGCAAGCATGATGCAGATTCGTAGTTGAGTTGCGGTAAGAATATTCGAAGCCGCGAAGGGGTTGCAAGATAAGGGGATACTTTCCGACTGTCCGAAACGCTCCCCCCTCCCCCCAAGCGTGGTATGACCAGTATTTCTGCCACATCAACGCCCTAAAAATATTTCTTCTCTTTCACTCCTAAACTTATTATGTAGGCTTAGAAGTTCTTTGTCTTGGGAAAAAAGCAAACTGCTTGCTTGACACACTCACGCTGCAGCCTTCCCGAAGTAACCATAAGTTTCTTTGTTTGTTCCCTTAAGGAGGTGATAATAAGTGCAGCTGCTGTACTTAATAGAGCTTGAGGCAATCTAAAATTTATTAGAGAATACTTTTCGTTAAATTCCTGCCAGCCTGACAGCCCATCTAAAATAATGGCCAACCGCTCTTCCTTACAGCCGCTACTCCCTGCCACCCTGTCTAGACCCGCTGATGTCCAAGAGCCGAGTCAGCTTAAGCGAAAACGCCAGCCAGTGGCTTGCACTTCTTGTCAAATAAAGCGTACTAAGGTGGGTTAATAAACCAGTAAGTCTGACTTTAAATAACATTTACAAATTTAGTGCTCTGGATCATCTCCGTGTGATGAGTGTGCGAGAACGGAGTCTGACTGTTATTAGTTATTACAATCCGAGCAACGATAAACGTCGGAAAGAAACTCTAAAAAAAGCCCAGCAAATTGAGGAGGTTCTAAAGACAATCATCGATATTCTTTACCAAGGAACTGATGATGATCTCAAAAAATTAAAAGCCAGGGTCAAGTCATCTCCTTCTCCGGAAGAAAGCATGGAGCAGTTGCTTAACAATGTATTTACTTAAATGACAGGTCTAAATCGAGCAGCTATCAACGAAGTGATGCAACATTCCTGTCATAATCCCGGTGTGCATCTTGCATATATGTATACCAATTGCATCATCTGCCTATCTTTTGTATCTAGCAGCCAGCTCTTGCCAAGTTATCCTCAACGGAGTAGGATAGCACAGCGTCTGAAGCCATTAGTATAGTTTGGAAAACAGAATAGCAATGCCTACCAAGTCCTCTTGGGAAGGGAACCATCGATCATTTGAGTTAAATATATGGATCTGTCCATTTTGCCTCCGTCGAACTACTACCAGAACGTCTGCGTCGCATTCTTGACAGTAAAACCTTTGCAAGAAACATTAAGCTCTTACGAAAATCTAAGAGCGATTGTTAAGCTAATACTATGCTATAAAAACAGTCTGCTTAGTATTTATCTTCTCTAGACCATAAATTATCCAACCCTCTATACTATAGTTCTGACTCAGACAGCGAGACACGCCACCTTCTACTACAGACTAATGAATCTTTGAATATAGAGACGCTTCTTGCTGCCTTTTTCTTAATAAGCAGGCGCTGGGTCCAGGACGCACGTGATACACAGTATTATATTATTACTCTTTCTTTAAACTTCCTTCCCCTACTGTCTCTCTAACTCTAGAGCCTCCAGCTGCTGGATATCTCTAACAGCAGTCTTTATAAATCCTCCGGTCTTAAATTCGTTCCTTTAACCATTTTTCAAGAATAGTAAATGCGTCTTAAAGATGTTACTACACTAGCAGATCAAGATGCTGATCCCAGTGGATCAACCAACACTATATCCGACCTAGATGACTTTAACTTTAATATAATAGATGAAGCCTTACTTCCTCTACTTACTAAATCAGACCCACTCCCTGATTTACAGCAGCGCTGTTCTTGAGTAGGAAAGAATCCTACCGGTGCTTTACTTGCTTCCCTTATACGTGAAACCCTTTCTCTTAATAAAAAGTAATATATAATCGTGGAAAGGATTCTATCCGAGGCCATAAGCTAGGCTGGTAATCTGTATAGTTCTTCCCAGCAACGTCAAACACTCCTCTATATAGATGGCGAGGGTGGGGTTGGGAAGAGCCAGGTAACCTAAGTAATTATTACCGGTATGGATTTAATCTAGCATAAGGATAAGGTAATCCTCATGGCCCCCACGGGGGCAGCCGCGGACGTTATTAAGGGAAATACTTACTATATATCTCTTAGAATTTCTCTAAACCGTTCCTGATAAACAGGAATGGCGGCCAGGGTTCACAGACTCTAGGCACGGAAAACTATTATGATTATAGATAAGATAAGTATGATCGATCTCTCAATACTTAGTACCATTAATACCCACTGTAAGACTGCGAGGTCGCTAGAAAGGACATCCCCGGACTTATTCGGTGCCCTGCCTATGGTTATACTCATAGGGGACTTTCATCAATTTCCCTCTATACGAGGACAGCCCCTCTGGAAACTCCTAAGAAACGAGAATAAATAGGAGGGGAAACTAATCTAGACTTAATTCCAGAAAGTAATTATCCTACACGAGTAAATACACCAGATAGGTAACACGCTATACCGAAGCCTCCTTATACAAGCAAGAACTGGTACGCTAACAGAGAATAATCTACTGGTACTTAACGCTAAAGCGATTACTTCCCTGATATCTTCGGATCTGCAGGACGTAACAGTAATTACTAAAATAAACACTCTCTAATATATTATCAACTGTATTCAGATCGAACGCTTCGCTCGCGAGAGATATTAAAAAATATATATCTTCCCTGCACTTTATACCTGCACCCGATCCTCCGGCCTAACAGACCTCAGGCTTCGAGCAGATGACCTGCTTGGTCTTCCTGAATAAGGTACTAAAGTTCTATCCCCGGGACTCCTACTTTACACTGCAATAATGCCTGCAATGATATTAACGAATATATGCACGCCTGCTGGGTTGGTTAATAGTGCATCAGGAAGAGCAGTAGGCATTATTATTAATCTAATAGGCGAGTAATAACGCTACTTATACTTTACAGAGCCATCTAATACTATTCACAAGTAGCTAAATTCTATAAACTTAATAACCTATATATTTTCTGTATAAAGCCCCCTGCATGTCTTCTATTCAAACCGAACCGCTATAAATCGATTTTACTTTAATCACTAAATCAAGACAACCTGCCTATCTTTCCCCTTGAATCATCTATAACAGTCAAAGGATATTCTGTTTAACAAAAATAAATCCTAGTCTGCCCGGCATTCTATCTAACCGACAATAAGTCTAAGGTACTACTCTTTCCTCTGCTATTCTTAATCTCAAAGACAATTATAAAGACCGAGGTCAGGATTTACATTAAAAATACTGCTTGACTTACGTATAACTATCCAGACTACGATCCTTAAATAGACTATATTTACTGCAGCCGGTTGAAATAACTAACCTCCGCCACAACCCTGATATTTAGCTGCTTGATAAGATGTAATAATTACAAGCACTTGAACATAAAACTCTCCGTGTATGGCAAAGACCCTAGATTTTATTACTAATTAGATATCTTATCCCAGCTTTCCACGAATCACACTTGCCGATGGCTTGTATAGATATAGAATATATAATAAATAAAACCTCTATAACCTGTATTAAAAATCCCTCACCCGACTAGCGGTGAGAAGGTTTTCAGATATATTATAGAACTATGTATTATATCTCCACAGACATAATACTACCCTATAAAATAATATTTTAACCTTGTACCTTCCCTATATTATTCCCCTTGTTATGCAATACCTGAACGCCTCTAGTTTCTATACAAGTCTCTCTAAAGTACTTATATATATACCCTCTCTCTGAACAGCTCTCCACCGCATAATCAAAACAGCATTAACTTAAGAGATATCCCTCATTATACTCCTAAGTAAAACCTGCCTGGCTATTCTTTATATTCAAGATTTTATCGACCATGTTAAACCCGACCTAACGCGCCCTGGGAAAGGCCTCGCGCTGTAGATGCACGTTTTACTTAACATTCGTTACATTCCGGACAAAGACACCCAGTCGGATAATATGGAACAAAATAATATTCATATCCTTATCTAATTCTTTACTAAATTAAACCAGTCCAGTCTTTACTAACCGAACGCCTTTGTTTATGCATGTGGTTCTTTTCTTATAGATTTTATACTAGATTAAGATTTCTATATCATCCTCTATACACACACGGTTGATCGGTAAGCCTTTTAGTAACTCTAATAATCACTGCACTAATCCTAATAGCTATCCAGGAAATCATGAAGACTTAGACTCATACTTTATACACTGCCCTGAAGCTGCTTAGCCAGTTGTAATATTCCTGGGGGTCGTTAATAAACGTGGAGGATACCTTAACAGTGGCTCAACGCTCCTATACTACCGTCTCTAGTCTATAGTTTATAATAGCTTGACTTGAACTTATCACACATTCCTAATCACCGCGTATTTCAAAAATAATTAATATTAGGTCAACTTCCCTCTACTAACTTTAAATACCCATATTTTTATCACAGGGCGCATCTTCGGCGTCACAAAAGAAAACTGATAATTAGCTGTAATAATAGATGATATCTATTTTATTCTAATATTACTATAATCTCTTCAACAGAGCTCGTCTCCATTGACAGAGAAATAAAAAAGATCGGAAAGGTAGGCATAACATGCTACCCCCTCTACTCCGTCAAAATCAGCTTACATAACCGATCCTGACTTAACTAATACAATCTAACCAAAAAAAATCCCGGTCTACACCTTATCCAACTCACAAACACGAGAACGCAGCTCTCGAAGATGACGGTGACACATAAATAATATAGGTAGATACAGCTGACGAGACCAAAATATCACCTCCCATAACCTCCCCTACCCCTGAATAATATTTACAAAGAACGCGAAAATCCTCCTATACTAATATTCTTGCCTAATCAATATAACTTAAATACCCGCCAACCTTATTTAAACTCGAGAAATTAAGATTATTTTATTTTTCTGTATATTAGTCATTACCTGCTGTAGTCCACTTAGCTTCTTATTATATTTTATTAAAACTCTTTCTCCCTGCTAACTGTTGCACCTAAGCTTTACACATCGTCCCTATTCCCTATTTCATTCATCGTTTCAGGGCCACAGCGTGCGAAGCGCGCGTCTTCCAGTACATAACCAAGCGTTTTCGCGGCCTAGCCATATCTGTACTAGCCTGTCTTGGCATATGTTTCAAAAGGAGGCTCAGCTTTTTCTTGTCAGACTGATTTAGCCGCCGACTGTATTAGAGATTTATGACTTTCGTATGCCATCATGGCCGCCCATACAATTGTCGCCTGTTCAAATTGGGTGACATTCG
>JAMFNW010000137.1:0-14831 GCA_025768815.1 Aspergillus sp. PM3604 | reverse complement strand
ATCCTTCCCTCTTGGTCACCGGCCATCGTCTATCCTTGACGTTATCGTGGGCAACGAGGCCTTAATGCTTGACCACGAGATCACCATCTTGTCTGCGAACGCCGCCATCCTCACAGCTTGGAAGCGCGAAGCTAAGTCGGTCGTTTTGGTCGGAACTAGAGTCCGAGAAGGGGCCGGAGACATCGAAAAGGTGCATTGGGTGCTTTCTATAATACTTGCTATAGCTGATCCTGTACGCCCAGAGGCCAAAGAGGTCCTGCATGCTCTTTACAATAGAGGAATTTCCGTGTGGATGATTTCGGGAGACAATCCAACGACGGCTCATGCAGTTAGTAAAATAGTTGGAATATTACCGGAGAATACTATCGCCGGGATTTTACCTGAGTAAAAGACAGAGAAGATATAATATCTCCAGAAGACGGTGCCGAGACCCTCCAAGAGGAGATAGTTCAACTGGAGGAAAGGATCAAGGCGCACCTGACCACTTGTTGCTATGGTTGGCGATGGAATTAATAACTCCCCCGCGCTCACAGTGGCCGACGTTGGTATTGCTATAGGGTCTGGCTCCGAGATCGCAATCTCATCGGCAGAATTCGTCCTTATATCCTCCGGCCTGACATCGCTCTTGACTCTCATTGATCTCAGTCGCATTGTGTTCAACAGAGTCAAGTACAACTTCGGTTGGGCTCTGGTATACAATTGTATCGCTATCCCGGTGGCCGCTGGTGTCTTCTATCCCATCGTGAGCAATGGCAATCACATTCGGTTGGACCCTGTTTGGGCTAGTTTGGCGATGGCTTTGAGTAGTGTCAGCGTTGTTTGCAGCAGTCTGTTGATGAGGACTCGATTGCCATTGGTCGGTTTCAGGTCAGCTAAATAGAGTATCTTTGGTTAGGCAGGGTTAATTTTACGTACATGATTTCTTTTGTGTCCTTGGAAAGGCTGACCACCCTGTCAATGATTTGAGCGAAGTCTCTCGTGTTAATGAACTGAGCCTTGTCTGTTGCTACTCTAGGACTAGCCTAGAACAAGTCTAATAAGAATATCACCGTCTGAAATATCCGAGCAGCGTCAATTCAAAAGCACCACAGCCCGCCTGCGGGTACAGACAAAATACAGGAATATTGTACAGCCCGGCGAGCAACTTTTTTTGAAAGGTAGTTCATCCATGCTAAGGCAACAAGTTTCAGGCCGTAGTCAGTTATTGTAGAAAATAAGGTGCTGTTAGTCTTTATTATTGCAGAGCGTCGATCCTTGTCATTTACTATCACGATCTAACAAGCAACCTCTGTTACAATAACGGAGACGTCTCCTAGAATCCCGTGGCTAGGGATACCAGAAATATTGACTAGATACTTTGCACTGTTAACGTTTGTCGCCTCAAACTGATTTCCAGTCCGGGCCCAGGGACCATTCCAGTGCAGTGATGCTATTCGAGCGTCTCCATGGTATAAATCCAAGCTGCCCTCGACTCCCAAGCCGTAGACTGCACTTCCACAGAATGATGCCGCCCCTTCCTCGCCATGACATATCACTAACTTATTCACATCTTCAGGCGCCATCAGGGTTGGCTTCCGGCATCTGTTGTATGGTTCGCCACTGTCACGAAGGTCAATACAACTTCAGTTCCAAGATAGGAGGATTCTTCAAATACCGTGTTACTAAAGTGTTTCTAACCGCGATAGTACCGCCTTGGTGTAGATTATTTTTGATAATGATCGATAGACGTTGTGTGATATGGTCATCCATTACTCTGAATTGTAATAAGATTATCTGCGGTGAATATATGGTATTATGCCGTCCTGTTAGATATCAATGGCTTTAATATTTGATCCTGAGTTGTTTTTGCGTCCTAAATACATCCTGATTCGGTAAAGCACGTCATGTATTATGCCGCCTGGTAAAATAGAGTTTCCTGTAACCAAGGCGCCTTCCTCCTCCGACCAATCAGCAAGCCGTCCTTCTGCGCGATTTGTGCCCTCTATGTGAACGTATTTTAAAAAGCTGGGTGTGCTAAAGATAACCTACTCATTTGTCTAACATGCAAGGATAATACGCCGCACCTAACATTAGCCAATGAATTCTGCAACACGCGGATACTAACAGAGGCAGACCTGTCATTCTGTTCCAAAGGAGGTACAGATTTCTGTTATAGTGAGAGAACGGAGTCCCCGCAATAAGCACCTCTCAGATCACATTTCCAAACAGTAAGTATTTGCCGCAGGGGACCCTGTCCTGCTGAACTCTGGCACTAAGAAACTTGTTCTTTTGGACATTCCATGTTCTCAGCGAATAAAATATTATAAGGTGGGATGATAGAAAGTTGCGATTATCTCAAGATCCAGACCACGCGAAACCAATTGATTGCGCAATTATTGCAAGGTCAGACGAGTTATTTTAATCTAAGCACAGATAGAGCTCGTTTTCCCTTATGTGTTTAAGAGCAAGCGGATCACGTAAGAACATAATAGAGCATCATTGGGCAAGATTTATTCAAAATGATTCGGCCTTCTTCCTGCTTGTCGCCATCAGCATTCTCTCATCCTCGCTTTAGATCCCAGGGAAGATATCCTCCATAGTCACCGGGATTGGACGAGGGTAACATTCATCCTGTTACAGTACGTCAGCGAGGTTATCTAGTGAACTACCAAACCTCGGTGCAAAATACTAATCTCGATAGTGTCCCAAGCCATCTTCCTCCAGTGGAATCAAAGACATAGATTTCGCCAATCTTTCTGATCTGGATAGCCACCAGGGTATCAGCCTTGTATTCCAGGCTATATTCCGCCGCTCTCTTAAAGATAGTATTCTTCCGTCTATTTTTCTGTTGTGATGCCGCTTTTGCGGTTTCAGAGCGACGCTTCTTCACCCAAGAGTATTTCCGAGGCATGGTGGAATGCGCTATATTTGGGCGAACTCCCTCGACCTCGATCTTGAGAAGCACTATTGTGCCCCTAAATAGCTTTGAGGCTATGTAATACTTTAAGATAATTGCTAGTTTTACGAGATCAGCTTACCTGTTCCTCTCTTTGAACTACATCAACATTCCAACATGAGGCTTCACCTTACGTGAACCATATTGTTCCGACAAGCACTCAACATCATCCCTGATTGCTTCGACAATAAAACCCGCTTTGGATCCAGTCATAATACCTGGTACCTTTTATCCCAGGAATCCGTTGATACCAGGAACACTCGTCCTAGATCATGCCATTTCCAGGACAAGGTGTCTCAAGGAACGTCGATTCCTTGGCAGCGGGAGAGAGGCCGAGGCGCTGAAGTGCTGAAGCAGGGGATCCACTGTAAACCAATCAGACTTAGCCAGGGTCGCGCTGAAGGCGCTAGTCCTTTAGCGCTCGCAGCAATCAATTGCATTCTCAGCCAAACAGAGTTCCGGCGATTGTTGGTGTTAGTATTTGGCCCAGATATGACTGATTCTCGAAATTCACTAACACTATTGAGGACGTGTACTTCGTACTGTCTGATGCACTTGCTGAGATCTCCTTTTCGATCCTCGCCGCAGCTGGCTTTCAACACAGGTTCCGAAAAACAAAGCACTGGCCGACTCTGAAGAATGGCTCGTACTGGTCCTCTCTTGCTCTATCTGCACAAACCAGCTTGCGCTACAGTCGCCCACGAGGATGAAGGAACTCATTCGGGCCTAGGTTTGGATCATATCGATCTGAATCTCACTCTAAGTGGGACTAGGGGGTATATCGTCCTCGCTGTATTCGTAATCTGAAGCCCACACCTCACGTTTTCTGGCCGTTTTATTGGTTGTTCGGCCTGCAGCCTGGCCCTTTCCTTCGAAAAGGATTTAGCCCGGAAATTGATTCCGAGCTTCTAGAGGCAGTTCCTAACTTTGGTGTCGATCTTTGTCTCATAATAATGGATAAGTATGTGAGCGAGCCACCTAACATGAAGCCATATCTGTTCGCCAGGGGCTTTGAATATAAGGGAGTTGACTACTAATCTCTACCATGGGGTTTTAGAAACAATTAAAGAGTATGAGGTTGACACTGCTTCTTGAGAGGGTACAAAGTACAGGCCTGATATTAGCAGGCTAAAAGAGTTTCACAAGAGTCTGAGAAGTAACAGTAACACATCAGAGTCTAACTTTGTTTCTCTGACCTGATCTAGAGACGTTGCTTCCAGTTATAGCAGACTAGTTCAGCGTAAATTTAAGCGATCTTTTAAAATTCCATCCATTTATTCGATATACTTTTAAAGAAAGCTGCCACGCTTTTCATGTAGAAGTTCCAGAAAATTATCAAAGTAGTATTCTAGTACTCATTAGACTCTAGTAAAGAGGTTAGCTTTTTATAGGAGGATCTCGGGGGATTTATATATATAGTATTTAAGATCTTAAACTCTCCTCTGCTTGGAAGGAAATAGACTATTAATTTACTAAACTCTAGAGCAAGTATATGCCAGTTCCTGCCGTTATATAGTTTATATTATAGGTTATTATATTAACGCCTGAACTCTAGAGCATCCTGTTCTAGCAGCGGGAACCTCTCGCGAATAATACATGCTATAGTCTCAGAATCTGTGAATGCTTGACCGCTGTCTCGCTGGTATTACATTCTTTTTTACTTATATGACTTGACGAGATCAACTAGGTAAAGCCTTGTTTAAATAGATACAATCAAACTAGAGCCCTGTGATATATAAAGGGTATTCAAAGTACTATTAATAGAATCCAGTTCAGGAATAGGGAGGATACTGTTATTTTATCGCATCGAGCTTAAAAGTTCTTGAAGTTAAGCTATAGCGAGTGGACTGGCTATAGCAAAAAAGAGCTGTGTAGTCAAGAGCTTATCAGGGCCGTATTCAGATATAGATCCCGTAAGGTTTCTTTATATAATAGAGACGCTGTGCTTGTATCCTATAATCCTCAGCTATTTCATCCAATCTGGTTTATGCCTGGGCCTTCTAGGCTGTAGCCTCTCATCCCTTGAGTATTACAATAGTAGTTCTATAAAAGGTAAGACTAGTAGTAAGGGTAGTATAATTATACGTTCTGTGCCTGCTATAAGATATGATTAAGCAGTTCTAAAAGTTATACTATTATCTGCTTGAGAGGTTCTGGTCTCCCGAGAGTTATCTAATTATTAGATATCCGATTTACAAAGTTTGAGTTCCTTGAATCTGGTAAGCTAAAGAAGAGTTAATGCAATAGTTATAACTCAGTATATATTATATAATTTGTCCATAAGGCTTTCTATCTGGTGGTATCAGTTTAAAAGAGTTGTTTTAATATCTTCTTAGTCCATGGTGCAACTTCAGTTAGAGATCGGTTCTGAATTATTTACCTAGGATAAATGCAAAGGCATTATCCAAGGTGGCTATTTTTATAGGAAGAATGGAAAAAAAATCTTTATAGGTGACAACCATAGCCTGATATATAGGAGCGAATTCAGTTGTCTTACACAGTAAGTACTATTGCTGTAGCGAATAGACAAAGACTTAGTCCGGGAAGCATGCGGGACAGACGAGTCAATAATGCCTGGTTATAACAGTGACGAGTGTAAAGCGGCTCTATGAGGCTAGGAATACCGAAAGGGTATAATCAAATAAACAGTACTCATCTCGTCGCAGAAGATATGATCGTGGGCTCAATAAGTAGGGCTCTACTTCAGTCTACTTCTGTTTATCCATGCCAAGGCTTTATTTGCAGGGCTTTTCTAGCTAATAATATCTGCTTTTATTAGCCTGAAGTACTGCTGAAGCACTACCGAAGTCTAGTGCTATTATTCCTTGCTGGATATTTCAGGCTCTCAGGCTCTTAGCCAATAAATAGTAACAAGTCCTGTTCCGGCTCGACAACCTTAATGCCCAGATTAGCCCCAGACTTTTGGCAGGATCCGGTGTAGCTTCCAGGCGACAGCGAACGACAGAAATGCATCTTGAAGGTAGAAATGAGAATATATGATTGCTTAGAGGTCGTCATCGAGATACAAAGAGAGAAATAAAACCGTCTTCACTTAGGATCGGGAGGCCCCTTGTCACGAGTTTGCTGATCCTCTTAGCCCCTCTCTTGGTGGGGAGATCTTCCCAACTCTCATATAAAGCTATATCCGCGACTGAAACCCTCACTATATGATTTTGGGCGGGCTGAGCCTTAGTTAGAGCCTTGATTCGTGGAGCTGTATCATCAAGCACATCTTCAGCGGCAGTAGGCTCTTCGACAGCAGGAGGTTCCGACGCACTAATTAATAGATCTTATCTCCGGAATCTGGCTTATTTTCTCCACCGTTTCAAGGCCGACGGCATGCACCAGCGCCCGTCTTCCAGTTCCTTGGCGGCGAGAGAGGCTGAGGCGCTGAAGTGCTGAAGCGGGGAATCGGCTGTAAGCCAATCAGAGTTACGTAGAGTTCAAGTCCAACGATGCGCTGAAGGCTAGTGACTCGTGTTTCAGCCATTGCAGACTTCTAACGAATGTAATCAGACATCGAGCCCTCTCCCAACTTCCTTGCCTTCGCTCGAGCTCGATCCCAGCGACGATTCTTGCCTGTTGAAACTATTCTAGAGTCTGGATTCGTTGTTGCTCTGCCAAGAATCTCTAATAAAGAGGTAAGGTGCTCATAATACACTGGACGGGGCTAATTTCAATGCGAAGGGCTTTTCCTGGCTTTTTGATTTCTCGACAAGCGCATCTGTTCGTTGCGGCATACGGCCTTGACGATTTCCACCTCGTCCAGAGCGTACCACGTTAAAGAGAAAACCGATGGATAACATTCGTGAAACTACCGGGACGAAGAGGAAACGAGAAGCCGACGAAATTATCTCCACTTCAGAGGGCTACACGTCCCCTACTGAGAGCACCGAATACGATAGCTCCGAGGACGCCTCTGATGATGAGTGCACGTCTGATTCCAACTACAGGACTGCCTTCCTCGAGAGAGAATTTTTCCTTGATGACGGTACAAACCAGGCTCTCAAACTTGAGATCATGATTTCACCGCGCACCTGGCGAGATAATATAACTGCCAAATGCACCCACGAAGGCAAGGCGATCGGTCGTGCCATTGTCCGACTCATTCACCGGGGAATGATCACAAGGGACTTTTGGGAAGAAATGGATGAATGCTCCCCGGATGTAGGGAAGATAGCGTGGATGCTTTTTAACCGGTATGGCTTTCTCAAAGATAAGTTCAAGTCGCACCCCGTGCACCGGGGAACCGGAGTGTGGGGCTCGGAGCTTGATGATGGGCCCCTTCTCATAATTGAAGAAGTGTATATTACCGACATCGAATGGCGAAGGAAGGGTATAGGACGCGCGATGGTCGAGCAGCTCCTCGTGGTTGGTGAGAAATTTGCGAACAGCGCAAAGCCAAGGGATATGTCGCCCGGACTCATAGCTCTGGAATTCGGTTCGGTTGCACAGTTTCAGAAGTTGAGCACAGTCCATGCGATTGTAATTCCTGGCTCGCTTATAGAGGATGTTGAGCCTCAATACGTCGGCAAATCGAAGCGGCAGAGAAATGAAATTGACCTTCAAGCAAGCAACGCCGCTATTTCATTCTACAGATCTCTCGGGTTTCGACGCGTCGGCTCCTCGCCGTGTTTTGCATACTCATTCAATCCAAATCATAGAGCACAATCAATCCCCTCCGACAGAGACTTTAATCCGCAGATGGAACCTTTGGACGATCGGGAGGATGAGCCGGGAATGGGAGATCAAATTATCCCATATGGCATAGAAATTCAGCTAGGGGAGAGGACTTTGTCAACGCTGCGGATGGAATTTCCACTGCACTATGCTGCAACTACACTTCCTGATCTAGAGTGCGTGGAGTACCTCAAGAAAGCTGCTACCGAGGACAAGGTCAACTTTGCTATGGTGGACCGCACGCGCAGGACTCTTCTGCATACTCTTGCGCGCAAACTAAAACCGGAAAGCATAAGATGGCTCCTGACACACGTCAAGGCGGCAGATTCATGGAAGACGGCGCGTGATATAAACGGGAATTCTCCTCTGGATGCGCTCAAAGATTTCCTCGAGGATATACGAACCAAAAGACACCTCTTCATGGGGAATCTGCATGTATCAGACGAGTTTCGGGGGTTTCCTTCTCCCGCGGTAGAGTGCCTCTCCTTGCTTGATTTCACTCTCAGTGGTGAAGACTCGGACCTTTCTACCTCTCGCCTTAAGTACGGATGCTCTTGCGGTCAGTGTATAGGAGGATTTCTCTCACCACGGATGAAGCTGGCCTTACTCGACCAAGCCGGGACACTATATGATTTCCTATCAGACAGCATCGATGATGGCCAGTCCTGGGTCGCGGATAATGATCTCTGGTCTAGATATGTCGCTTACGACGTTCAACAAAAATTTAAAACGAACAAATCAATTCGTCAAGGATATGCAAATGTATTTTCCCGCGTGCGTGAGTGTCTGGAGTCGAACCTTGCTCCCTCTATCGAAAATATATTACAAGCTGTCGGTGAGGCGAGTGAATGGCCCCCAGTGACACGCAACTACCTTACTCGTGCTGGTGACGTCGCTGGCGTAAGGGCTGTCCTTACTTGTATATTCAATGGGGCACGGGACTTGGATGACCGAACTGGAGATGGCGACTTTCAAATAATGTACGCTAGTAAGTATTCCTCATTAAGTGTCTGTCGCAATGACCGTGAATTTAAATTTGTGGCATGGGCTTGTGGCTTTGACCTTGAATTGGAGTGAATACGTTGCTTCGACTCCTGGTTACCGATATATCTTTAATCCTGATTCTTCAGTTTCTGTCAACTTTCCATGATGTACTAGTACTTCTAGGGCGCATACTGGCTGTGAAACCTGTGATCTTGAGACTTGAACTGTATTTTCCATAATCTTCCCTCGTATGGGAGCAAAAAGGAAGGCGAGACCCGACAATATATGTGGGTAGATATATCTTGGCAGATTTTATTTTCAAGGCTCACGCTTCTCCCATGTCAATGGGAGTTTGTTAGCCGAGCACTGTTGTCGACTTTGATGGCACAAAGCCACCAGTATCTTGCCATGGATACCTTGTATACAATGCTTACGAGGCAGGTCCAAGGCATATTAGGTGCATCTGGAAACTATGTTAAACTAGTATCCGGACAGATACGAACAAATGCACACTTAGGACAACCCTAGCATCGTTCCACACTCTCATCAAAGTCGCAATCTCTTTGAGCGACGCAGCAGAGGCTCCGTAACTTTAGGCTTGTGGGGCTCCAACAAGCGCGGGACCATGTTCGTCGTCTCAGGGCCCACAGACGAAGCGGGAGTGTCAGTGCCCGACCGACCACTAGATGCTACAGATTCCGCTGTGCTGTCGACGGTGCTAGAATACTTGATTCCAGGATTCATGATTCAAAGAAAGCTGCTCCTGGTATTGGTTCTCAACTGGCGTGAACAGCGGGAAAAACAGAGCAAACTACGAAAAGTCATTCAGAGGCTAGCGGGACTGATTCCTGAAGTGGGCATCAGCTGCGAGCCAATCAGAGTTATCTTTACCTTTTAGCACAGAGGTGCGCTGAAGGCGCGGTGTTTCAGGCATGGCAAGCTTCACCAGTCACCTAGGGTCTTGAATCTAAGGATAAATGGATATTATCTCTTCAGAAATAAGCACCCAAAGCGCTGCTCCTCTGGTGGACCCTACGACCGTAGCAGAGAACATAACAGGGCCCCTAGAGCTGGATTCCCAATACCAGGCAATGGAAGATGATGAGTGCAATGCTCTGGATATGTTTCTAGCCATGTTACACATTTGTCCTCCGTGTATTGCATTGGGCTGCCTGCTGGCGCACCCATAAGCGCTTTAATTTGCGTTTCTTACTCGAATACCAAGAATCTTGCGAGATCATACATGTATGACTTTCCCGACGTCGAACCCATCTTTCGACCCCTTCGAATCGGTCCATGGAAGCACATACCCCCGTTGATTTGCAACCACTCGTATTCCCCTATCTCTAAACTCCGTGGTATAGTGCGTGTGCCCAAACACCCAAACTTTGACGCCACTTGACTTTGAGATCTGCGAGATGATGTCAGTTGCAAAGGCGGAGCTCCAAGGGTTGTTCGCGTGCTGCAGGTTGGATGTGCCCTGGAGGGACGGGGCATGATGCGTTATGAGTAATACAGATTGCTTTTTGTTCTGTGCCTTGTTCTTGCTTTGTATTGGCTCTGTCTCGCTCAGCAGCCAGGCAAGGTCCGCCTCATGACAGCCATTATGATCATTAACAGTCCAATCTCGAATTTTTTTGAAGTCTTGTATCCTCGATGAGACAGTGTCCCTTGCTTCATCTGGAATTCTAGACCAGAGTGTACAGCCAAGGATAGTAAAATGGGTCCCTGGAATGTCGTAGCGTCCCCGGTGGAGGAGGATGAGGCGCCCGTTCAAAGAAGGCTCCTGCTCGAGTTGCCTAGCCCTTTGTAGTCCTGCTGCAAAGGTGTCATTATAGAACTCATGGTTTCCGAGTACCAGAAAGACAAGCTCGAACCGGGCCGTTTGTTTTTGTAAGAAACAGCGATAGTTGTCGTAGTCCACTAATCGCCCAATATCACCGGCGAGGATGAGGTGTTTAGCGCATACGGGTACCTCAAAAGATAGGTATTGTTGATTGATCTCAAGATGGAGGTCGGAGAGAACTTGGAAAGAAGTAGAGGTGGAAGGTCTATTGAAAACCGAGAGTATTCTCTCAAACATGATGTCTATCTATCCCTAATGCTCGAGGAATCACCGGGAAAGGGGTATTTTAAGCGCTGTGCCAAGAATTCACTAATGGTGTCTATGGAAGACCGGACGGTTTATTTAAAGCAACAGTTGACGCTGCGTTGGCTTCAGGATATCTGCGAGAAACAAGAGAACAAAATGGATCTTATCTACTTCATTAAGCAAATCCTGTTCTCCCTCAGGGAAAGAGACATACCGGTTTGTGTGATTGGGGAGATAGCATTAAACTACTACAATGTTCCACGAGTAGTTCATGTGAACCTTGACCATATAGTCATCCAGAAAGCCTTTTCTAACTGTTGACAGGACCTTGAGCTCTGTGTTCCAGAGACTTCACTATCTGAGGCTATATCCATAGTCTGTTCGACTGGCGTGTTTAGACGTGTGGAAATATTGGATTACGATCTATTCACGGAATACAAAAGAGGATTTCCTACGTTCGAGACGCCAAATTTAGGTCTTCGATTGCTTCTTTTCCCGGATTACTACTTTGGTCTTTCTCCTCTGCACCAAAATATTGTACCGAATGACGAGAGACTGTCCAGTACCTGCAGTGAGCAGATACTGGACTTATTCTCCAGGGGCGAGATTCAGAATCTCCCTGTACCTCGTCTGCCTGTTTTCTTCATTGGACTCTGCTTGAGATTCGTTGAAACAAACGATTGTATGGCTCGGATCGCTGTGGAGCAACTGGTGGATGGAATGAACCTGGATGGCGATTGGATCGAAAGTAACCTGGGCGGTGCGACGCTCGAAGTGAGAGAATTAGCCGCACAGCTCGTTGCTGAAAAGACTTCGCGGTATGATGGAAACATGGACCTGGAACCAATGTCTTCTGGATTGGGAGATGCCAGGATGCAAGATCTGAGGTTAATACCTGGGTCTGGGTTTCAATAACTGTCGAACTATTCGGCCCGTATCAAAGACCCCAGCTCATTCCGATGATATTACTTGTTCCTTAGCGCCGAGTTTTAGATATCCGTATTGCAGAAAAAGAAAAAAGAAAATCTAATGGTTAGGATGCGTACATAACGTACCCGAGGCGCTAAAAATACCTGTGGGATATAGCCGCCGTTGGCCTGGCCTGTTGCCCTGTTGGTGGATTCGCCGCCCACTTGAATATCTATTTATGGACACCGTCAGCGCCAACTCGGCCAATGCTAGCTTTCTCATAAAAGGTCTCCTCTATCTTCCTAGAGTATCAGGAGGGTTTTACTAATCCGACGCGCCGTGGTATGAAGGTTAAAGCACTCGTTCATGGATCAGGAAATATAGCATAAGTATGAGCTGCTCCCAGTTCGTTAGTTATGGTCGACAGTTTCGGAAACTTCTCCCAGTCTTCTCTTATTCCAATTAACACTATGCTTCAAGACCGACTTAACGACGCAGCTATCGCTCTCCACCGGATCCTGGCCCCGGCCAACATTCGGTTTGGCATATTCGGTGGCTATGCTATCGGTGTGCTAGGCGGCTCCCGGGAGAGCAAAGACATTGACTGTCTCGCTTCTGTCTCCAAACAGCAGATTATCGATCTCCTGGATGGGAAGGGCGGATTTGCTGCAATTCCTCAGGGTCGACAGGATTATGTTGCTTTTTTGTGGTCCGATAGACCTGACCGAGGGAGCGCTGTGCTTGTGGAGATCTTCTGTGAGCAGTTTACGGGTTAGTTTCACCCCTTTCCCTCCTATTCGAGGTCGGTTTGCTCTAACCTACCCCAGGCGCCCAGTACAGCATGAGCGGCATGCAAGCCGCTGTCCGCACAGTCAGTGGGCAAAGACTCGGCAACGGCCCTTCCAGCTTCCTCGACCCATTCATCCTTTTCAAAGGCAAACTTCGTGCCGCAGCAACTCGGTCGAAATTCCACGACTCTGCCGATCTCCGTTGGTTAGGTGATCGACATAGCGCTGCTATTCAGGCACGACGGGCTGAGCTGAACCCGCAGTACATTGGCCTTGCGTTGAAAAGGTACCCCGAGCTTGAGCTTCTGTTTAGCAGGCTGGGGGTTGATATTACGGGAGCTAAGCACTCTGTGCGTGACCTGAGCCCTACGCGACTTCCAGCGCCGGCGCCTGGGGACGTTCAGAGAGGACTATTAGGATAGTTGATTATCAGATACTCGTGAATGCTAAACGGATTGCGTTTATTCTGCTTTATCTCATTGATTGATAAGACAATGGAACACTTGAATCTCCCATTTACGTACTCCGCTTACCTCCGAGCCTTCCGAGATCCCCAACCCACGTGATTAAGCGAATTGTGAGGGCTGAACCGCAATTTCTCGGCTAGTAGCCTTCATGACGTGAGCGGGATTTGTGATTGAGACCGTCCGTTGCTGGCACCAAGGAAAAATGAAAACGATTACTTTGAGATCTGCACCACACGTGAGTCTGAAGAATCTCGCAATCTGAAGGCCAGGCCATAAGATCGCTTTTTCATAGCTTTTTAGTCGAAGCTCTTATGTGACCGCGTGTTTAAAATGACAGCCCATCAGGCTCGATCCCAGTGGAACACATCGTTAAGCGCTAAGCCTTCATGAGGAACTGTTTTTTTTATTCTGATAGTGTCGTATGAGTCGTTGAACGTGAACCCGTTGGCGGAGCTCACTTGAGATGTCAACCTCCAGAAATGCGTAGCAGAATTACGTACACTTATGTCGATGTGGGAGTCTTCTGGGAGAGGGAAGATAGTTTTGAGGGGAGGTGAGGTGTTTGCGTCTCTGAATGAGCCCCCCTCACTCTCCGATGAAGCCGTGCGGCTATTTCTTATCTCTTTTAGGTTGCAACTTTGTCCACTCTGCCTATTCTTGCACTCTTAAATTGGATCAGGTTGAACACGCTGAGCCATGGACGATAACGTAACGAGACTTTTATGGGGCTTATATTGAATAAGAGCTGAAGAAACGAAGGCTGTGTCTATCAGTTATAGTGAGATAATGAAATGCCCCTTTGGACCAATGCTGTTTGCAACAGCATAGGAACAATATGAGACCGGGCTCGAAGCCAGCAAAAGCGGCATTAATGACTGCCTCTAAGAATATGACCTCAGGGTTTTTTAAGGCCAACAGAATCAGGCCAAAATATATGACAAGACTAATACAGCGTCCGTATTTAAGGCCACATTTTCAGGGCTTGGACTTGTATGGGAACCTTGTGTTCAACAGGGTGGTCAAACAGTGGGTCACCATTTTTACCGCTACTATTACAAGGGTTAACCAACGGGTCAGTATTGCAGTCTCTTTGTTATCGGAGGGCCTCCTGTTCAAATCCCGTGGTTTTGCACAGGAAATTTAGCCCTCAAATAGTTCAGCAAAGTTGAGCATCCGTCGCCGAGGGATACGCCATTTTCTTGGGTGGTGTAGGGATATCATCTCATTTTCTCTGCTTACTATACGATTACTGCCGCATCAAGAAGCTCGGAGGCTGCCGGCGGCCAAACCCAAGATGTCTGCTATCACTACGTTAAAGCATGTCACATAAGCAAGTCTAAAAATATAAATCAATAACAGGATATTAAGAAGATTCTTTTCTTCTACCACGTAAGCACTCAGGCTGCCAGGAGAAACTAGCTCACTCATTCCATTCATTTTCGAGTGGCCATTCATTACCAGGATGACAGCGAGCGATAAGTTGAACTTCTATTTTGCATTCCTCCCTCTCCCCCAAATACAGGTACCGTAGTCTTGTGTTCAACTGAAGGCGATGCAAGCCCCCATGAGAAAGCGTGGATGATGTTAAGTGCTCCTCAGAATAATACGTTCACGTAAGGGAATAAGTCTCATGTTTGAACGATGATGTGGTTCAAGGCGAGGACCAGGTAAGGTGATGTCGTAAAACAGGCAAGCATCTCAAAGATAAAATGGCCTCACAGCTCTTTAGTGGACGACATTGACCCTCATCCAAGATCAAAATCTAGAAGCCCGACTAAGCACTTTTCACCATGTCTCGGAAATCCTTCTGGGTGAAGAAACGTCGCTCTGAAACTAGAGCGGCAGTATCACAGCAGCAGATTAGGCGGAAGAAGACCATGTTCAAGGGAGCGGCGGAAGATAGCCTTGAATGCAAGGCTGATACCTTGGTGGCCATCCGGATCAGAGAAACAGGCGAGACCTTTATATTTGACTCT
>JAMFNW010000136.1:0-15913 GCA_025768815.1 Aspergillus sp. PM3604 | reverse complement strand
GAGGTTCTTTGCTCGGGTTTGAGTGGGCGGTGGGCGGCTGGTTACAGTGTATTTAGTCTCCGATAAACAACTTTTATCACGTGGCCTCGGGCCTTTTCCGTTGTTCGCTGGAGCCCGCTCTGTAATTGAGGACGCAAGGGTCCAACGCCCAGAAAGATTACCGAAGCCGCACGTAAAATAATGTAAAATACACTGTGACACGCCATTGTATCTAACCGATCATGCTCTCGTTGGGTGAGGGTTGTGACTGATAATAGCATGGCCGCTTGCATGGTGAAACAGGTCCGACGGACAACCTCGCCTTTCCGAGACAGATGCGTATATACCTGGATCAGGACATTCTCGACTGGTTCCTCTAGCACCGTGTGCCAGTACTAGCGCTCCCAGGGAGAACGTCTCGAATCGACGAGGGTCTCGGGCAATATCATAGATCGATCTCTGAGGTCTAGTGCTCTCATGGGCAGTTTGCATCCAACAACTAGACCATGCTATCTACACGGGAGAACGAATAGAATGGACTGCCGGGCAGACTTGATCCTATGGCATGTGGCCTAGTCATCTACATGGGTTCGGACTAACGTACACCCCAGATAATGCAAACATTAAGGCGCATAGTAGTCAGGTCGTCTCGTTCGCCGGCCGGACCGGCGGAGGTCTTGTACCAAAGCTCCTTCCGAGGTGACCTCCGCTCGAGCGGTGCGGCCACCGCCAGCGCTTTCGACTCCGTCCTCTGCCTCGCCCATTGTGTCGGCGGTGGAGTAGCAAGCATCGAACCTCGTGACACCGCAGCTGGAAATGCGTCAGTAAGGGCAATGGTGGTCATCCAAACGGATGATAGGAACGGCCTGGGGGTCTTACCGAAGTGGACAATTAAAGTTGATCCGTGGCGACCGTCGTTCGAGCCAATCTCCCATACAGCGCAAGTGCACGCTCTGTCTGCACCGCTCACACTTCAAGTAGACAGTGTCATTTGCTGAGCCGTCATGACAGATCAGGCACCCGACGCTGCCGCCGTCATCATCCTGCCTGAGTGAGCGGAGGATCACTGGTGTGCTGGTGTTGTCTGCATTGGCGGTCCCGAACTCGATACGAGCGGGGGAAGACGGCGACACCTCGAATTGAACCGATCTTTGCCGCAGCTGCTCAATACGGATGGACCGACGCTCAGCCGCGGCGGGTTCAACGTCCATGGGGGTCACTGATGTCGAATTTACATCCCCTAGGTCCAGTTCTTGGTACAGCGGGGAGTCAATCTGCCGACTCTCCGTGCGTGGATTCCGGACATGCTGGCCGACGACGCGTGAAGCGCGAGCACTCTCATACCAGCGCTCTGCGAGCGGCCGCACTTGTTCGTCCTCCATGTGCTGGTGGTTCCGTTTGCATAGCAGTAGTCCGGCAATCTTGCGCAGTGTCTCGAATAGGCGGTCATTTGCTCGTCGCTGCGCCAGCAGCTGCAGGAGGTGAGTAGCCTCGGTGCGTGATTCCTTTGAGATGCGGTTTTTGCAGCTCGCGTTGGTCTGGGTCTTCCCAGAACAAGTAGTCGTGCATTTTGGGTCGTTCATCCCGCACACCCGGATCGGATCCCACTCTCTTCTATCCATTGTGAAGGCGCTCTATTGAGATACAGCGTAGTCAATTAAGGAATAAGGCGAAGGACATGTCCTATGGCATAAGTTAGTATCCTGGTGCGAACGGCATTCCGGTCAGGACGAGGTGGTCTTTCCAACGTACCGTACGAGTGAATAGCGGTTTGTGTTGTTGCTTTGCATGCGGGGAATCTCGTGGGCATTGGTGTCTTAGTAGGTGAGATGAAAGAAATATATAACGTGAGCAGGCTACTGTGATGTGAGTCGGGGATAGGTCACCACCTCCACGGACCATGATACGTGTTCACAGGAGCGGGCAGGTTCTTAGGAATATAGCGATTGCTCTGAGGATCTACACAGAAGGTTCCAAGGGACTGTGCGCTCCTACGAAAGGTTCTTCGTTTCTCAAGTCGACACACTTTCTGCGCTGGTTCCCTGACGCCTGCCCTGGATAACCTCCGTACTGAGATAGTGGATTGGGTATAAATGAGCCATCTCCCCTGCTGCTGCATCCTCCGGTCAACGTCGTCTCTGCGACTGACTACTCGAGCTTCCCATCATGTGTAGCCCTCCCTCCCTGATCGATCCGTTGCACCACGAAAAATGTATCGCTTCCTCGCCCAACGGAGGTATATGTCCGGAGTCAATTGACTTCACCACGCGGATCTCCGCACATCTGGAGCTGGCCTTGTCAATGCCAGAAACCCGGGCGACAACCCTTAGGAGCGCAGCCAGATTGATGATATGTGACAATCACAAAAACCGGTTGCAAGAGGCTCACAGAATCGCCCATGGGTGGGAAGAGCAAGCAGCACAGAAATGCCGACATACAAGCAGTCTCCAGCATCGCAGATGTCGTTCGGGGGTGGAATTATGCGCCGATCAATAGGCATCTAAATCTCAATGTTGTGATCGTATTTGGTTCGAAGACTACATGCATAACCGGTTCACCTCCTCGATCAGCCCTTCACCGCAAAGCCTGAACGTTGCGCCGAGCAAGAGACTACAGATCTATAGGTTGTCGGCGTTCTACTCCATCGCATTGACTCATTAGTGCTAAGGCGTTGGACACATGATCACCGGAAGGCCACTACCATTGGCCAAGGACCACCTGCAACCCAGCCCGCCCTGGAGCTCTTCACACGGGGATCATCACCAAGCACAACATTGGTCCAATTTCATGCCCGGTTCAAGTTTGGGGAATATCCTTGGGCGTTTGCAGACATCAATGCTCAGTGACAGTCCCCCAGGATACCATGGCCCCTATCCAGCTGAGATTTTATGGAGACGGCAAACTGAGCAGATGCTATTTGTGTTATTCCGATATATACCGTAAATAATGCCGCCAAGGAGCGGGGACTCCTTCGGGGATGGAGTATGTTGTCACTGTTTACCTGTTATACATAAATACAGAGATTCCGCATAAACTGGTCATGAAAGCGTGGTTGTCTGAGCATAACCCGGGCAATTATCTGGAGCGGCTAGAGAGACTACTCGTGAATTAGCGCCGGCAACACCATGACAGCTTCGCTCTCCCGAAACCCTCGTCTCTTTCCCTCTCATACCAACGCCCTTGTCAGCCATCATACAAACGTTCACCACCGCACAAGCATCGTTTGCGACTAGATATAATACTCATTATCAGGACTGTCCTTGTAGAGAAGATCAGGGTGCACTAACCTCAGGAGCAGCCCGCTGTACTGTCTTGCTGAATTAGTTGGGTGAGGGGGCGCGTGACCGCCGTTGGCGTTCATCCTCCATGTTCTTATCTCTTCGGTGTGGTGAATGTGGCGACGAGTCCGGTAGCTCAGAGTGGCGGTTGCCCTCGGGCATTGTCGATCGAGATAAGCCGCTTTCTCGTAGAGCAGCTTGAAGCCGTAGAGATAGCCATCGCGAACGACAGAAGCACCTCGGCCGCTTCATATCGACAGACTTCTCCACTGCGCAGAGATGCACTATATTTCCTATATAAGCATTGTGAACCCGTTTCATGTCTGAACACACTTATATCTATCAGGACTACCCCCGTCAGATATAAAGCATCTGTGCTATGGAAGCTACGGCCCCCTACTTGGAGCGTCCCGCCAAACGCAAGCGTGAATCGTCCTGCAGTCAATCTGGTCCTGCCGACGAAAGCAGAGGCGCAAAACCCATGGAGCCACCCAGTCACAATTCCACACAGGTATGTGAAAGCAAACGCTGCACGGACCCAAGCACTCTATACTCATCATACTTCTACAGCTGGAACCCCCCGCCAACGATGAGAAAGCGTCATCAGCCGCAGAGCCCTTCAGACCCTTGGCCCGTGAGCTGGAGCGATTGGACGAGAAAGACCCTATTCTGGCTGCCCAGGCGGCACGCCTCGTAGCCCTCTACCGGCGCTTGTGGGAGTCCTACGTCGCCAAGAATGCCGAAAGTCAGCGCCTCGACAAAGAAAACCAGCAACTCAAGAATGCCAATGCCAGCCTCTCGGAAGAGAAACGACGGGCAGAATGCCGCTCCTTGGAATATGACGTCCTCGTGTCCTACTACAAGGAAGCACACCAGAAGATCGAAGACGGCATCATCGGGGTCCTGGAGAATTGGAAGGAACCCCTGGTCGACTCCGCAGATGCTGGTGAGCAGAAGCAAGATGGATCAGAGTAGAACCGTATCGGTGGAGAGCTGTGTGAGGGTTGGCATTGAGTGGATGTTCGAGGTTCCAAGTGGTGCCGGATCTACAGCGTGCGGCATAAGGCATTGTGTGCGTACTTTGTTGATTCCTCTATCACACGTGTTATCAATCTATCCGCTGAAGGCGTTGATTATAACTCGATCCTTCGGAAAATTGTAATCTCTCTTCCCTCCTTATCTGCATACCCCAGCCCATGGCTGATTGACTGGGCGTCTGCATATGCAAATGCGTAGCTCGTCAATCCATGTCGACCAGGCCGGCCGACTTCTTTTTTGTAGGACGGAGACAATCGTATGGTGATCGGCGGATTGCGGCGTACGGTTTGCTCTCTCCCTAGACAGTGTTAGGATCCTCTTGTGGCGTCAAACCTCCGGGTGGCGAGGCACTCTCCACCGAGGCACTCTCCACCCATGGCGAATAGACAAAGCGATTGTCAAAAGCATTTGTACCTGTCAGGAGGATGTTAACCAGGCACAGCGGGTGGGGCGGGGCGGGAGTTGTTACCTCTTGGGACAAACCCCAGGCACGAGACAATACCCCTATCGCTGCGACCGTTGCCAAGAGGCCGGAGAACCCAAACATGCCGTAAGCCGCACGAACGAGACGTCGTTGCAATCGGGAGTCGCAACCAGTCTGGTGGGCCAGGCACAGGTAGCCCGCCGCGACGACCACATAGTCCACGGCGGAGAGAATCGGCAGGCCATAACCAGCCGGATCATAAGTTAAGTAACTGACGAGGATCGTCGCGACCTTGGTGGCATAGAGAACGCATAGCAATACGTAGAATACCTTCACCCCGGCTGCAAACAAGCGTATGCCCGACAGGGTGAACTGTAATCGAAGAAACTAAACAGTCTGTGAGCTCTTCTCCATTGTATGCCCGAGCTGTCCTACTACATGGACACTCACTTCCAGAACCGGTGGAAAGAAGTCTGTAATAGATGTGATGATTCCGGCGCCTGTTACAGAATCGTCAGTGGTGAACTCCTGTGGCTTTGACCGATGGGGACTCAACTGAGCAGATGAGAACCGCTCCAACGGAGCGCGACCACTGCAACGAGGAAGGCCACAAGGACCACCGAGGAGGTCATATCTATGCATCGATAGAACCGGTGCTGTCGAAATGTTTGGGTTGACAGCAGGGCTCGCGTAGTTGCCAAAGGCAGGAGTATCGACGCCAAGATGGCGTGGACGACGTTTGGAACAGCCATGTGCGGCGGTCTATGTGACAAATCCGTCTATTGACCGTATCCAAGCTATACAGTCCTCTGGCTTCACTTTTCTGGGCCAGAGCCTCCTTTATATCGGCCTCATCTCGGCTGACCCTTGTCCTTGACTGGTCAACGTTACGATAATGGTCCCAGTTGACGTAGTCTTGCGTATTTTTAACAATATTACCCTTGACCATTGTAGGTACCATACTGGAATATACCACGGATCATGAGACCCGAAAGATCCTAAGACCTACGTGTTGACTCGCAGGAAGAATCGAAGTCGGCATGAGCAGTCACAGTGAGCATCACTCCCACGCAAAGAGTCATGGTTCTGAGGGGACTACCATCCCTCGACTCGTCACTACTATCCACAGCGACGTCATTTCCTACGGGCCCCTTTTGCGAAACGAAACCTACTCGTGCCTCGTGTGCTGGCACGTATTCGGCAATAATTGAAGGGACGTTGGAAGCATGTCACAATCTTCTTTGCGGACCGCTCACTCATACACTCAGCGCCAATAGATCACTCTCCTGCGCCAATTGACAGTAGCTCTGACGACGAATTCGTGGTGGCACCTCCTTTCACGGCTATAGGGCGGTCCATACCATCGATGTCCTGGCTGAACAAGCAGCTGGAGTCGGGTGGCGATAGACCTGGCATGAGAGGTGAGGAACAGAATTTGAAGGGTGAACCGCATGGCACCAGAGATGCCCTCAGTCAGGCTAGTTCTCGTTCGGAAGCCCTTTCCTGCACAGCTTCTCCGGAATATAAACTACAAACCGCTCGGTGAGTGTCACCAGTCCTCCATCCGCAGGCATGCCTGATCGATACCTTGCCGGCGTGAGACTAAGTTTCGTGGCACAAGGCACCCAAGGAGAATGGCTGCACGCTCACGTGGCACACCGTTCATTGATTTTACCACGGCGCCAAAGCTGAAGCGCCAGCTGGAACATGCCAGAAGTCGACAACAAGCGTTGGATCGAGCGGGTCAACGAAGCAGTGAGGAGTACACGGCACTTTCTCGCGAGATAGAAGGGCTCTTGGCTCTGGTCACACCCAGCCGATCCCTGCGGCAGCCAAGAAAGCGAAGGCGCTTCAAGCCATAGTCCCCTGGCCGAGCAGATTCAAGGCACCAGCAGATTATTGCACCCTGCGCCGGATGCTTGGGAATGTTGCGGGGCCTACCCTCTTTCGCAGTGGGAACATACGTCTTAGGAATAGTGTAGCCTGAATATGGTCAATTTCATTTTAGATGATGAATGGATTGATGCCGAGCCCGTGACAGAGTAAGATGAGAATGGATCGTTGTTAGGAGTAATGGACAACGCCGGTCGACAAATTGTAAAGACAAAGTCCAGAGTACGGGTATGGTATATAACCTGAGAGCGCACTGTAGCGTAACAGGAGTGGCGTCTCTTGATAATGCAGGTAAGTTGGTTTGTTCTAGACCATCGCACCCGCGTGCTAGATAAGAGGCCCCCAGATACTTACCCAGCACCAAGCCATCATGTTCTTGGTGATGATCTGTAGACGGATGAAGTCGGGCTAAATCGCCCATATTACTACCCACCGTGTTTACCTATCCCACATCCTGCAAGCATCTAGATGAGGGCCCAGATGACACCCGACAGGATACAAATACTCGTCCACTCCCCAGACCATCGACCCTGACCTGCAGCATGCCTCCAACGACATCCCCCTGGTACGACCGAATTTCCCACATATCGCACACTGGTTGGTATGGAATATGCGCCGCAATCGCTCCGGACAGTTGGCTCGCATGGCGTCTGGCGTCCCGTTGTGGCCGTGGCCCGTGGGCGATCCGATGGCACGTGATGCAAATACAGCGACTCCTTGCCTATCCTGCCGAGACCGTTCGGCCACCTCGACATGGCCACTGTCCAACACGGCTCAATGGTCGCGCTTCTGCTCACGGTGAACATCCTGCCACTGGTCTTGCGGACTCGATCCTGGGCTACCGCGCACCGACGCGCGGCCAACCTCGCGGTTATTAATTTCGTTCCGCTGTGGACGGGGTGGACCTTTGGATTTCCGGCGCATCTTCTAGGCATTGATTGGTCGGCTGTAGCATGGATGCATCGATGGGTCGGCCGGATGGCCATCATCCACTCCGTCCTCAACGGAGCGATTGCTATCCTGGGTGACGGCCAACCGGTGCAAGCTATCAGCACCTATTCCTAGAGGGCTCCATGTGCAGTAGCCCCAAATATCGATCGTCCGCTAACCAAAATTAGGCAGCATGTTCGATGGTGCTGATCGTTCCCGTGACGCTGCATGCGGTGGTTCGTCGTTACCCGCAGCTGGCAATGAAGTGTCACTATCTCTTGGGAGCAACCGGGCTGGCTTCAATATCCTACCATGTAATGCCGAACATTGCCACAGCGCTCGACACAGTGCTCGTGCTGGGGCCGTACGGAAGACCGCCGGATCTGGCCCGCTTCGGCATCGTGCTACTGATCGTAGAGGATATCGGGATTGCGCGAGTCTTCTCGCTCATCCAGATCCTGGTCCTCGCGAGGGAACAACACCGCGCCATGGTACGGAAGCTCATCGTTGTCTGGCAAATGGAGACCTAGGTACGGCGCGTCGCAGCAATGCCTCGTGTCTCCTGAAGAACGGTGGGTTCAGCTAACACGGTCTGGACAATCGTCGGTGGGTGAACATGCAGCATTTGCTGGACCTCGATCGCCAAGAGTTTCAGGTACCGCGACGACCGAACGGGCCGCCATCCATATGCTGACCGTGATAGATCCTCCGATTCGTCCTTTACTACCGTCGAAACCGCAAGAATGAGCCCTCACGGAACCCCGGTACAAGGGTTCGGTTCATGAAAGGGTCTGTGGATGTGGCACAGGCGATAAGGACATATCTGAATACACGTCGGGGGAGTATGTTGGTAGGCGGTATGAACCCTCTTCTAGATCTGGGGAAGGCTGATGCTTCCGATAAGCCATACTAAAGAATCACTTTGTCTCCAGTCTGTGCTCGACAGTCGATCCGCAACCAGGTCAAGGCGATCGTTCAGCCCAGGCTGAGCCATGACCTCCGGTTACTGGATCTTGACGTTGGGCCGTATCATCAGTGGTTGGACACTGGCACAACGGTGGCAGACACTGCCGGTCCATCCAGGAACCACGTCCAATGGGTCGCCTCCAGAATAGCTGAAGGCCGTGGTCAATCCAGATGACCGACCTACCCGTGCAAGTTCGATTGAACTACCAGATCTTCTCGGCACATCTTTATCCTACGGACGTTCTAATGGTAACATAATCGACAGCTCGCGCGACAACGGTTACTTCGGGTCCAACGCACGCCCCCAGCCAGGTAATTCCGCAATCGAACGTTCCATAGTACCACTATCCACACTACTCCGCTCCTTCAGCATCTTCGCGTCTGCGCAGCCCGTCCGACGGCGAGAACAGACTCCTATGGTGGGATACGCTATTGGGTCGTGGTAGTGTCGGCAATGGTAGGTCCGCGAACGCATGCCACCGCAGAGTTGGCACCGTAACCGGCCAGACGGCGCAGCCGACGAGACTGGTGCATTAGCGCCTCTGCGGGACTGGGATTGTGGCAAGCCGACCCTGGATTCAGGGACCCGAGACACGTATGTGAAGCTTCGGTGGTTGATAGGACCATCTTGGTCCGGGACGCTGGGCACGTCAGGCTGGTTGTCATCGAGTGCACTGATCTCTGTTCCGGAAAGCGGGCATACCTCGAGGCCACGAGAGCGTGCACTCCAAGCTTGCATAAGACCCAGAACCAAGTACCGTCTAGCCAGTTCATGTTGCTATTGCGGCGCGAGAGTGGATGCAACCAACGGTCCCGACGGTCGACTCGGAGCCATTTTATGTGGCACGTTCGGCTGAGTCTGAGCTGACGATCAAGATAGCGGCTACTCACGTCTGAGTGCAAACGGTCATCCTCGTCGGGCAAACGCTTCTGACAGGGAACCTTCCTTCAGAAGCAGGAGTCTCAGATAAAGGTAGTCATGTCTGTCTGATACCCGGGTAAGAGGCGCCCCATCACTAGTGACGGCTACAACAATTTCCTGGCAAATGAGAATCCGGTGCCCTCAGAAAGGACTAGTCTGCCTGAAATTATTAACTTTGGCCAACAACAGTTACTCCTGACGTCCAGCCGGGTGCTGGAAGGAAGGAAAATACCCGCCATTTTCACCGTTGTAGACCCTTCTTGCTCTCAGTCCGTCAAATTCCGCGCCAGCCTTCCTACATCAAAGTGTCACCGAGTGCAGACTCCTGCTGGAAAACAACATCTTCCGCCTCGGCCTGCGACCAGAAAGCCCATATTACCGTGTCGTCGGTCGCGATCTGACCGACGATATATCATGGAGGTACCAGGAAACTATGCCGGGGCAGGGCAGAGGGAAGAGTCCCCGCTAGACCGTATCTGACTTTCTTGTCCAGGGATCAATGGGGCCCGCCACTAGTTCCAAGCAAACCCGTCAAAAAGTGATGAATGTAGACTCTGTCATTCTTTTCCGGTGTATGCAGAAAGTAGAGCGTGCGCTTTTACAGCAGTGTGGGAATTCACCCCGATCATTCCCTGAGTAATTACCTTGTGACCTGCCCGCACTGCGGGTCAACTGTCCCCAAAAAGAGCATTATTCCAAGAACAGATCTCGGACAATCATCGGATTAAATGTGGTAGCTCACGACCTCTGGTTCTCCTAAGGAGATGACTTATGTGCTTTATATACTCATCACACGTACCTCCGACCTGCTTGAACAAGCTGAACATCCTTTGCGGACTGTTGTTTGGTTTCCGAATGGATAAGTCCAGGAAGGTCAACGATGGTCAGATGAGGATGATCGGGACCCGACACGTCGACCCGCAAGAGGTCATTTGATAAGCGTGCGACCACAGGTTTGCAATCGACTCGACCACACCCATTCTTCCCGACCCTACTCACACCAACCCGTGGCAGACACGGTAGACGTGCTTCAGCTGCCGAAGATAGGGATGTTGAACACTTGAAGAAGCGCCTTCAAGCCAGCCCACTAACAAAATTCCTAACCAACGAGAATTCCCTACGATACTGACGGATGTAGCGACATATGCTAAAAGTGAATTTGTATGGGCTATAAGGAGACAAGGCACATGTTGGGAAATGTACTAGTAGATTAGTGATAGTTGCTCTTTCGGCTTAACTGCCGGGCGTTAATAAATCGTGCGTGTGTATGTATGTAATACCCCATATCCGCATAATTCTCGGGTGTGCTCGTCACTGTCGTCCATCGGAACATTGTCTTCCCGGGTCTGTGCGAAGTCTGGGGGGTCCGATCCTAGCCCTTCATCCACATCTATTTCGGATTCATCTGCAGCTTTGGTCTGGGCCTGAATAGCCTCTTTTTTTTCGGTCAACTGATTAAGCTCATTGAATAAGGCTTTGAGCTGCGCTTCGTTCTCAGCCTGATTGGTGATTTCTGGATTCTGTTGTCTTTGTTCGATCTCCTCGGTTTGACTCTCCAGAGCCTTTCTCTTCGCGATATTTTCATTTGGCTGCGCATGCAAACCGTTGAGCCGCCTTTTCAGTGGCTCCGCATCTCTTTCCCGTGGCCGAGTCTTCATACGATGCGGTGTCTTGCTAACTCCGCCTGATTTTCCGGGGCGTGGCGCCATCTTCAGAGAGCTCTCGTCGATTGCTGTTCCGGCTCTTGGTGGAATTGTGACCTTGCTAATCTGCTTGGACTTAGGGGCATCTTGGTTGGCCTTTATATATCCTAGTGATGGTAGATGTTACCACCGATTTCTACTCTGGGGACTCGACGGTCAGATTTTGAGGACTTGTTTGCAGCCCATTGTAGATGGAGAAGTAGAAGGAGACACCCTCTCTGTGTTTTGTGTCTCAGTCACGAATCAATTATGCTGGAGGTCCTTCTTATAGACCGGGATAGAATTCCCTCGTTTTTGTCGCATTTCTGGGACTCCCACCCTTTCAATAAGGCATATACCAGCCACTCCCACTTTCGGAATTTACACCAAGCCTTTGATGGCGGATAATCAGCGGGAACGAACGCCACTTCCCAGGGGTTCCATTGTGGATCTTGCCCGTCATATGGTGCAGTGGCTCGCATTCAAGCGTTTCCCCTTTCTTGTGGCATTCATTTCACGTAATGCGACATCAAGGGGGCATGTTACCCGGGCATCATTTTTATTTTTCCTGAGGACCGACAGGGCTAACCCACTTTAACTTTCCCAATTGAAAAGGAATCGCCCGGTTATTTATCACCTTTTTCCAAGATTCGGTAATGGTCTAAATACTTAACCGGTCGCGGTTCAGAATAGCGTCCAGAATAACCGGGCATTTCTGACGGCCGGTCTCCCTAGTCTCACTCCATCTTGCCCGGGCAATGGCCAAGGCCGTGTTGATAAATAGTGATTGGGCATGTTTACCCGGCTATCTGGAATGCCATCTACACGATATTCTTCGGACCCACCTGGAATCATTCCTCTTCTTGCCCGTTTCTCCGCTCGCACTCCACTTTTGCCCGCCACAACCCCAAAACCCGGCACTGCCATAGGATAGGTCGAGCTCATGTTCCTTCTGATACCCACGGCCTTTTGCCCGAGTAGGACTCTGCTGATTTGATGGACCTTCTCAGTCGAAAGATGGCCTCCGGACTGGAGAAGCGGTGTTCGCTCCTTCAGCGTAACTCCTAGGGGAGGACGGCGCAGTCATTGATACCAAGCATCATACAGTGATGATGATGATGATGACTTCATTTACCCTGACCCCTCGCCAAAGCGATATGCAGGCTACCACAACTATATATATTTGTACATGTACATGTAGAATCTTCCACTTCCTGTGAACGAACTTAGAGCCTCGTCACGGCCTGTCGTGGCCTAATTACCGCTCCCATTGTTAGGCTGCCCTCGTGGCGCGCGACTGCGAAACCGTTGTGACGCCTCGGCGAAGTCCAACACGGCGTTAACCGTTTTGGCCCGCGAGATGATGTCTGGATTACCTTTCTTACCTTGGTTTGAGCCTCCCAGCAGACTCGGTACGCTGTTAAACGCGTCCCCAACATCTCTCCTCAATTTCATTCGTAGCCCTTGTAGCCTCGGGCAGTCCACCAACACATGGACGACCGTTTCCCGCGCGCCGCACGCGCACTGGTCGTCGTCACGGAAGCCACGTTTCTTGGCAAACGTGGATAACCAATTGTGACCCGTGCGTAGCTGCGTGAGCAGGTAAGCTCGGTTTCTGGGTAGAGAACCGTATAGCTTCCGGGTGTAATTCGCGGGTAGTGTGTTGTCGATCTTACGTAGATGGTCGCCTTTAACGTTTGAACTCCAATCTTGCTCCCATCGAGTCTGGATATTGTCGCGGATCAACGCCATCTCCCTCGTCAGCAGCGCGCGGAAGGAGTGGGTTTGACCAGGGCATGCAGCGGCTTTGGCTAATCGGTCTGCCGCGTCATTGCCGGGGTTGTCACAATGTCCTGGTATCCACTGAAGACAGAGATCAATGTTCGTGGCCTGAACCTCGGCGGCTGCTTGGAGGATTGCATGAACAACCCGTTGCCCTGATGAATTCCTCGGCCTTTGGATTACTTGCAAGGCTGATCTGCTGTCACACAGGATGGTTGCCGTGGTTGATCTGCCACCTGTCTGGGCCGAGCGCTGACGGGACATCTTAAATACCACGCTGATAGCGTAAAAGATGCCTATTAGCTCTGCGACGTGGACTGACCAGCGGTCTGTCGGTCCCACCTGTGTCTGTCGAGCTTCGACAATCTCCTGGTCATCATCCAATGCGACAACGGCGGCCCCCAGGTGGCCGTCCTGCCCGGAGGCATCCGTGTAAACAACAATATCAGATATGAGTTTTACAGTCTCCGCTCTCTGTCTTGCTACCTCTCGGTCTGGCTCAATGTTGATCTCTGCGAAGGCCTCGCTTCGCCATGGTGGCAGCGGGCGTGGGTCGATCATTTCCAATTCGTTTAGTCGGTCCACGTTCATGGTCTTTAGCGCTTCGGCCAGGGGGAAGCGCGCGTGTGATCCAATGTTGTTCCTTCGTTTCTGAGCTCGGATCAGGGTGTCCCAGATAGGGTGGTCGTGTGGTAGCGTGTGTAGCCTGGCAATGGTGCGCTGGGCTCGGTGGCGGAGACGAAGGTGAGTGGGGAGAATATGGGCTTCCACTTCCAATGTGGTGGTCGCCACTGTCCTGAATGCTGACAGAATGCGGATCAATGTGGTCCTCTGTACGGTGTTCAAGTGTCGCAGGTGCGTTTTGTCCCGCAGCGGGTCGTGCCAGACTGTCGATGCATAGTCTACGACAGGCGTGACACATGCTTGGTAGAGTTGGCGCATCTGTTCGGGACGCAGATGTCGTAGTCCACACAGGGCAATTGTCGTTTTTGTTGCGCGTTTGATGGCCTGTTGCACGTGTTCTTTCCACCGCAGCTCCCGGTCGAAGACCACCCCCAGCAGCTTCGCCGTGGGCGATGGTCTCACTGCCGTGCCATTCAACACTATCTGTCCCTCCAGGTATTCCCCTTTCTTTCTAGTGAAGTGGATAAGTTCGGTCTTCTCGGCTGCAAAGCAGGATCCGGTCCGCTGCGCCCAGGTCTCAATTCGAGGGACATCTTCGGATTGTATTCGGGCTAAGTTTTCCTCGGCGGAGCGGCCAACTCGCCATCGAAAGTAATCATCGATGAAGGCTGACGCCCCCCCATAGATGTTGACGGGTTGTTCAACCAGGTCGGCGTTGAAAAATGCGAATAAAATAGGGGAGAGTGGTGAGCCTTGCGCTAGTCCTGCGTTCGGTAGTGGTCCCATCGCAGTGCGAAAGTCGTCGAACCCCATACTCGCGTGGCGGTCGTTCATAAAACTCGCAATCCACTTCCTCGCCACGGAGGGGATCCTCCTTGCCCGTAGGCAGGCGTCCAGGCTTTTCTGATTAACGCCGTTGAACGCACCTTTCAGGTCAAATGAGATAAGTGTCACGACGTGGTGTTTGTACCACGCTCGGTCAATCGCGTTTGACAGCACCAGCAAAGCCTGCTCGGTGGTTCGACCCGGGCGACCCCCAAACTGGCTGTTTGGTAGCAAACCGTGCTTTTCTGCTAGGTATGAGAGCCGTCGGGCCATGACTGCCTCGAGAAGCTTGCCGAGTGTGTTTAGAAGCGAGATTGGGCGGTAGGAGCCAGGGTTAGTGTAGTCCGACTTCCCTGGCTTCCGCAGGACCACTATCTTGGCACTTCGCCATTGTTTTGGGTGATAGCCTAGTTTTACAGACGCGGTGAAGATATTGGTGATAAGTGTTCTCAGGTGTGTCCAGAGTTTTTTCCAAACTAACATTGGTAGGCTGTCTTCCCCTGGCGCGGTGGTTCCGTTGGCCGCGTTAAGAGATCGTTGAATCTCGAGTTCAGTGATTGGTTGCCAGGGGAGTTCCGGCTGCGATATGGTTGGATCACCAGGATCGGGTGTGTTCATTACTGGGAAGAAGGCGCTTAGAAACACCCGTGCTTTGTCTTCGTTCTTAGTGTACTCTTCTCCACCGGTCTGCAGTGCTGGAACGCATCCCCATGTTTCACGCGGCTTCATATAGGTGGCCGCTTTCCAGAGTTTTCCTTCGCCGGCCTCGTCTAGAAATTGCCGCCAGTGTAAAGCTTTTGCTTTTTCAATAGTTCGAGTCCACGCTCGTCGCTTGTGTTGCATGTCCTGGAAGGTGGCGATGGAGCTAGGATGGTCCCGCCCTAGCTCGGCGCAGTTGGCCTGCCATCTGCGTCGGGTTTGATTAACTTCGACTTGTTGAACTTTGAGGTCCGGCGTGAACCATCGTTTGGAATAAGGTGTCGGTCGTGTGTTTGGCGTGAACTGGTCAACCGCCTGGATCGTGACTTGAGTGAGCTTCTGTACGACCGCATCAAGTGCGGGTCGGGTCTTCACATCCTTCCACGAGCTCATTTGTTGGACCACTACCTCGCCAATCTTGTTCCATTCCGCGCGGTCGTATGCTTTCCTTGGCTTGGTAGGAGTCCTGACCTGTGTTTGCAATTTCCATTCTATGTACGTGGCGCGGTGGTCGGATCCATAATTTTCGTGGTACAGATGGCATTTGACAAGTAGGTCTGGCCGGTCGGTGACCGTTTGGTCGATGGTGGAGAACTTTCCGGGGTCGTTCAGGGGCCAGAATGTCGCTGTTCCCCGTGGGAGGCAGCTCTGGAGGCTGTTGGTTTGGAAGAAGGTGATTAGGTCGCTTGCATCCTCGATAAAACGAGGTTGAATGTGGTTGCCACCCCACATCGGGTGGTGGCGGTTGAAATCTCCAGAGAGAATAACGTTCGTGGGTCGTCGATCATCTTGTACAGTGGTTGTGATTGTGTTTTGGATTGCTGTGAGCGCGGGCTCCGCCGTCCCGTCGTCGCCAGTGTATATTGGCGCT
>JAMFNW010000135.1:0-18520 GCA_025768815.1 Aspergillus sp. PM3604 | reverse complement strand
TAGTTCCTACATAAGGAAATGTTTGGCCAAATTAGGGCTCGACTTGGGCCCAAATCCGGGGCTGACTGACCCTGTGTGATTCAGAGCGCAAATGCGCTGACTAGCTTCCCGGAGGCTGGATGGGTATTATTTAGCTTTGGTTGATTACTCAAGAGGGGAACTGGGTATGAACTAACTGCCTGGCCGGTATAGGACGCGGAGGTTGCGCACCAGGGCTTCGAACAGTCGGTAACCTTGGTGGTTGATGTTGTTGTCACCGTGCCGTTGGGCTTGGTTACGGTTTTATCGGTTCTAGTAGTGGTGCACCTAGAAATATTGCAAGGTCTTAGCAACAACTCGGCAATACACAAGAGGGGTCATTGCTGGCAAGGGAGATACTTACATTTCGATGGGAGCTCTTATCAGATTCGAGGGAGCCGGTCAGTTTGTGGTGGGTAAGAAGTAGGGAGTTGAGTAAAGTTGTATGAAAAGCAGTGTGGAATCGGTGGGCTTCTAACGCGATTTTATACCTGTCAACGAGAGCCCAAAGACGCCTTGTTTATCGCCAGGCCAAGCCCACCTCTTTGGTGTTGACTGGCCAGTGTTATCCCACAAAGGATTTCGAGGGATCGATTGCTGGGCGGTTAGAGAGCATCATCATACAATTGGAGGACGGAGTGTATCTGGGCTTCAATTTTGAGGCAGATGACACGTATATCCTAACCAGTAACCCCCTTACCATTGGGCCAACAGGTGCCATGTGATAACTTTAGCAACAGCGTGCTTTGATACCCCTGTTATGGTGTGATAACAAACTGCTCTAGCCTGCCTGCGTTGAGATGCGTGATGGCAGCGCCGCAGCCTTTCGTCATAAGCCGACGGACCAATGGCCAGTTATCATTGGCTTTGCCATTTTGAGTCAGGCTGTGATAATCGACTGTGCTAATATTATGCCTCTTCGTATTTCCAACCATTTGCAGAAGACGGCTCGTACTTCGCAGTGACCAGAGGCCCAACAGAGATCGACCAGGAGTCAGGTAGGTTGGCCTAGGAGGCTCCTCCGCTGAGGGATTCTCGACCCCAGTCGTACACCACATTGTGTACTATCCCAAAGGCCATCACACGATTTGATCCGCTTTCTCCACCCGCGGTGTATGCGTGTCGCATGCAGTCAGTCCCAAACGTAGTGGTCATGGAGCCGCAAAACCAGAAGCCCCGGGCTGGGCGAATATATTCAACCACTTGTAATGGTTCCTGAAACAGGGATGAGGACCGGTGTTAAAGACTCGATGAAATGGCACTTGTAAGTGGGCAAAGGTGATGGAGCGTTACACGACAGGAGAGCCGACCAAGAGCTCAGCCGCAAAGTGGTGAGTTGGTGGGCAAGGCTGAGGTTGCGGTTTGGAGCGTATTCATGGGTGGTGTATTGTCCGAATCCATTTTTTATGCGTATCGGCGTTAGATACTAATGTCTATAGCCTCTGGACGTGTATAAGTGCAATGCATTAGGACACTTCGAGGCAACTCGGGGGTTTACAGAAGCCTGATCTATCATGCCGAACAGCTATACACTATAGCCATGGTAGTTCGTGGAGAAGATGTACAAGATGCACGCCCCCTGGACTAGACTGCCCGCGTTTAACGGGAGATGTGTTACTTTACGATCTGTTGGCTATTAGTGGTCTGGTACCGTTGAGATAGCCTTCTGGTAGTCAGCGGTATCTTACGATTGATTTTACAATAGACAAGTTGACACCGCACCGCCGACATGCACCCACTCTGGATGGGCCCGGAAGAGTGACGGGACGATGAAGTAATACATCACAAAGAGTGCAGAAGGTCGCTTTCTCGGCTTCTTCTACACTCTACCTAGTCAATGCATCATTTTCCCTCGGTGGGGTTGAAACGGTTGTCGTCGCAGCTGGCGAGGCTGAAAGTCCCCGGGGCAATCGGACGTGCCTTCTGGCGTCTGCTATTCTTCTTCACCCTCGCCTCTTTAGCCCTAGGATTGATATTCCCAAGCAACAACCCCAGGCCCACGCATCTCAATCTCCTTGCTAAACTATAGCCTCGTGAATATCTTCCTACTCATCATCAACCGAACAGCCAAAATCAAACCTGCACTCGCCAACGTCAAAGACCCAGCATAGAAGAACGCAGGCCGAAACGCCACAAGCCCTGCCTCAGCACCACCATACGCATCGAGTAGATATCCAGCAATCGGCGAGCCCTAGCCATATTAGAAGATCTTCATCCAAATTCTGATAGCATACGTAGATAATTGTTACTCACCAAGAAATATCCAAACGTCCAACTCGTCGTCAAAACCGACATAACACTAGCCAACTCGCCATCCCCAAAAACCGCGCCCACAACAACCGGCATGAGACTGAAGAAACCCCCCGAGCCAACACCATTCAGGATGGCAAAGAAGATGAGTAGGCCCAAGGAACTCGCAAACGGCCACAGCGCCATCGCCGTGATCCCGATTACCATCAACGAGACGAACATGCTATTCAATGGGCCGAGAACAGTGTCCGCGCCGAATCCCATCCCAATACGACCCAGCGCGGAGGCAAGATTCCAGGCTGCAAGAATGAAGGCGGCTGTTTGGCTGGAGAGGCCGATGGAGGTTATATACAACGGAAGCAAGAATGGGGGTACGAAGAGCGGAAATGTAGCGATTGTACCCATGGCCAGCATGATGAGGAATTTGAGGCTGCGGAACAGCGACCTATCCCAGTACCCAGTTAGTAACATAACCCAGATATCTTTGTAGTTGACGAGGATTACCATTTCATAGTCGCAACAGCGCGTTCCCTTCCCGCCGGCGCCTTGAGGAAATATGCCGCCGGGAGACAGATCGCCCACGACGCTCCGCCGAGAATCTTCAATGCCGTTTCGAGACCAGTCGCGCTGATGAGTTTCTCCAGCGTAAGTGCGATAATGGCAGAGCCGAATCCTGCGCCGCCGTAGACGACGCCCGTTGCGAGTCCGCGCCGTTTCTTGAACCATAGCGATGGCACCGTTGCTGCGGGCTGTCACGTATTAGCAACCTCAGTTCTTGAATAATTAGGATGAGGGTAATAATAGTTAACGTACCAGGAAAAGCAAAGCAGCCCCAACACCGAATAAAAAGCCCTGCGTGACAAACATCGCAGGGACAGACTTAGTCGCCCACCCCGCCGTGAATTCGCCCAAGCCGAGAAATATCCCACCAAGGAATGCAGTATATCTGTATCCGACTGTCCTGATAACACGAGCAACAAGCGTCCCCGTTAATGGAGAGATCGCGGCGCCGACCGATCCGATGAAAGACAGTGTTGATACGCTTGCGAGATGAGATTCTGCTAGGTGCAGCTGCACGATCCCGTAGGAATAGATGAGGCCTAAGAAGACGAAGAATATTGCTGAGCCGGCGGCGACGACGGGCCAGCCTTCTTTTGTGTCCCATGTTGGTTCTGTGCTGGTTTCGTATGGTGGTGTTGCTGTGGATTCGGGTTCTGGTTGTTGTGTTTCTGGGTGTCGGGCGCGCAGCTCGGTGGTGCTGGTGTCTGCGGCCATTTCGAGATAGATTCTTTCAGTACTGGCTAGCTGGGATTATGATTAAGTCTTCCAGTGGTTTTGAGGTAGTGTTGAGCTTGAGGTCGATAAATTTCTTCTGGTGAGTCAGAGTTGGAGACTGCGGGGAATCGACTACAGCCAAAGTATACACGATGAAATCAGTTCATTCCTAGTTACATCTAATGCTGCTCGAAAACTCCTGACTTTCCATGCTCAGACTTGCCAACAATTAACACATCTGGGTAGACTGATCCAATAACACCGGGAACAAACAAATGAAAGTCACTGTCAGTGACGGGTACTGTACAAGATAGAGCACGCAGAGAAATGACCACGGCAATACAACCACTCGCCTTTAATTGATCGGTTCGTGTAGATACTGCACCCAGCTCTGAGTCTCGCCGACTCCAGGACCCGGATTCTGGTGACGTGGTGATAGGTACCCATCCTCAAAGTAATCCTGGATGATCACGTTCGGATACTTCTCACAATAGCCACGAACGATCTCCTCGATAGGTTTCAGAGCCTGATCCTCGGGGAGTGGATCCAACATGTCGTTTACTTTTACAAGAGGTCTCTTCTGTTCCTCACGCTGGTACTCGTTAGTATCGAACCATATCTGCGCCGCGGTAGGAGCATACCTGCATATACTTCGCGCGAAGCTCCCTAATCTTAGCTGCATTTGCCCAAGCATCCGTTTTGTGGGTCAAGCTGATACACCATCTCCCATAGGACTTCCAGCTCCACCATGTGCCGTTGACCTCCAAGAAGTCCAGCATCTCAGGGGTGCCGTGACGGCACGTAAAACCATGGAAGATCAGCTTTAAGGTTTCATCATTGATCAACCTTGCCGCCATTCCCATTTTCAGCATGGCGCCAACGACCTCTTTCTTGTCCTCTGCAACGGCAGTCAAGAGGGCGCGGATACCGTGGTCAGCAAAGCCTTTGGAGGTACGGTGGAAAAGCACAAGAATCCCTACGTGCCCCATTCGAATGGCCATGTCGAGAGCATAGCCACCGTACTTGAGGTTCATCATGGGGGTGGCTCCCTGGCGCATGAGAGAAGCGACGCCGCGGAGGTCGTTGCGCATGACAGCAACCCACATTCTGTAGCTCAATTTTGCTTCTTCCGACGGTCCATCGTTGTTGTTGTCGCTGACGGTGAGGGTAGATCCGCCAGGGGTAGCCTCAGGCGCAGAGATGCCGGGAAATACAAAGACATTTTGAGGAGCATCTTTGGCGATGCCAATGTTAGTGATCTCAGCGTCAGTGATGCCAGTGTTAGGGATACCAGCGTTAGGGATACCAACGTTAGTGATACCATTGTTGGTGATTCCAACGTCAGGTATGCTAGCGTTGGTGATACCAGCGTCGGGTTCGTGGGCACCACTAGGTCCAGCACCTCCGAGCCCACCCATACCGACATGACCAGGGATGCTGCTGAAGTTACCGCTGGCTCCAGAGGCATCAGTAAACATGAAGTTATTGTTTACACTAGATGTAGCAGTGTAATCAGCGCCATCAGCGGGAGGGTTTGCCGAAAAATCAGTGGCGCCCAAACCAGTATCAATCTGGGATAGAATGTCATCCATACTAGTGCCCAACGAGGCGTTGATTTCGGCAAACATCTTATCGAAAATGTTTCCCTCTCCGATATCAGACATGGCGGCGTGCCTCATCAGTCATTTGTGTTAGCTATCGCTCGTAACAAGATCCAGAAGGATATAACACTTACTTGGTAGATCTGAAGCTGGGCAGGTCTGCACGCTTTGTATACCAAATGCCTGGGTTCTAGCAGATATGAGAGCGAAAGACCTCAATCTATCCTGTGTTAGATACTAACTGGCGAGACCTGGACTCTTTTCTTACAATCTAGTCCCAGTGATTCTTCAAAGGCATGTAGTGAAGTGGTAGGGTAACCAAGCTGGTGATATCAGACGAGATCAGATAGCAAATGCCAATTGGCACACTTCGACCAACAACGGAAAGACTTCAGGGAGGGGAAATCGTTCAAGCCCATTCTTCCGTGGGATGTTTTGAAAAATTCGATTGTTGTGTTCGACGACATAAGCAGGCGTGAATGGGTATCATGCGTGATGATGTCGCGAGCAGAATCACTTGTCTACTGCCCCAGGCAACGATCCATCATTCACAACTCAGAGTGAGGTATCACCAGTAACTATAGCCTTGAGTCATTTACAGGATGCTATAATGTTCAACTACATGTTGCAAGGGCAATGTCCTGGCAGGAGTTGTCGTTTCCGTAGTGCAACCCAGGTCGACAAGCAACATTCTCTCCTGGATCCATCGTCAGTAAGAGAAATCTCCAATTCAAGCTCGAATCTTGTTTACTAACCCGGTAACGCAGATGAGCCATTTTCTCAGTTGAACCGGCTTCCTCTCATCGTCAATCACCGTCGTCTTGTATAGATC
The DNA here is from genome assembly GCA_025768815.1 of Aspergillus sp. PM3604. Lineage (NCBI taxonomy): Eukaryota > Fungi > Ascomycota > Eurotiomycetes > Eurotiales > Aspergillaceae > Aspergillus > Aspergillus sp. PM3604. The sequence goes on along the minus strand of JAMFNW010000135.1, from coordinate 12,544 downwards.
ACTCGGAGTCACTTCGATCCAATCAGCGATGAGCCCCGATACAAATAAAGCCATCTGACTGTTGAATTTGTACTTGACAAGTGCTAGAAGTTCCATCATGCCAGCCTCGATACTACGGATTGGAGAGTTGTGATGCCATCGTAGGGTTGGAGTGGATCAAACGCCTGTATACCCCAGATGTAGACGACTGCTCTCGCAGCAATTGACCTCGCTTCTATTGATGTTTTATTGGATATTAGGCGCATGAGTAAATGGGGAAATGGACAATCTGGGCCCATAATATGGTAGGAGTGCGAGCATTGAAAGAGGGGAAGAGCAGAAGAGGGGTCACCATCACAGTGATATATATTGACTACCCCCCCGCTTTCTTAAATCACCAGTTCACTTTTCAAAGCAGCATAATAAACCAAAGAGACAGTTGGATCGCAGGTGACACAAAGCATAGACTGCGCCTGCTCGAGTTGTTTAACTTTGTTGAGCGCTGACCGCAAATCGGCATCCGCAGAGAGCACACCCCCCATTGAGTATTTTCTGTCCAGGGAACCTCCACCCCTCCACCCCGACTTTTCTTTTCTTTCTTCCACCAGCGACTGTGCAATTCTCTCCCTCCGTCCTCTTTCTCCTCCGACTCCGCCCATCGATCTGTTCTAGTTTTCCTCCGCCGCCAGTCAAAACGCGTCCCCATCGCTTCCCACCGCTGCTGGGACCCAGGGGTTCCCTCGTCCACCGCTGCAGGCCAGCAAACCTTGCCATCCCTCGATTCTCCCTTCGCCGAGATATAAACACCATCTGGCCTCGTCTGCCTGCTCCTCCAGCCCTTCCGTCCGTCTCAAATCATTCGTCTCTGTGTCCGACGACCAAAAACCTCCCCGCACAATCCCCGCGCGACGTCATGAGCGACAACACACCTTCCCCGACTTCCGGTCCCGCTACAAAACCATCAATATCACCGCCTTCCACCGCAGGCACAAAACGAAAGAGAGGCGCTGCTGGGAAATACTACGCCGTGAAGGTTGGATACCAGCCGGGTGTTTACTATGAGTGGAAGGACTGTTTGGCCCAGGTGACGGGTTTCAAAGGCGCCGTTTGTGAGTGATTCGTTTGCAACACAAAAGGCACTCGTCATTTTTTTCTTTCTCTTTTTTCTACTCCCACTAGACTACGAAATTTCAGCTAATTAACGGATCCATCTTTGTCTTTCAGTCCAGGGCTTTCCAACTATAGAAGAAGCGAATGCTTTTCTCACCGGTGCGAAACTTCCGTCGCGAGGCGCGTCGCCGCTCGGCGCGGAACCCACAAGATTCTACGCGATCCAACGAGGCCATAGACCAGGGGTTTACACCAACTGGGCCCATGCGCAGGATCAGATCAAGGGATTTCAGAAACCTCGCTATAAGAAGTTTGCGACGAGAGAGGAGGCGGAGGAGTTCGTAAAACTCGGCGGGCAGGCGGTTCAATTTGGGACGTCAGAAACAACATTACCCGGAGCTCCGGGATTGACGAGAGACCAACAGGGTGCTACGGTTGAGCCTGGCGAAGGTCCTTTACCACCTGGTGCGGAGGATGGGTTTGATCCGAATGTTCTTCTCGATCCGAAGACTGGCAAGGTTGTCTACAGGACGAATGAGCAAAAGGCCGCCACAAAGACACTACATAAGGGACCACCGGGAATGCTGCGGATTTACACCGACGGGAGCTCATTGAAGAATGGAAGAACACAGGCTGCGGCCGGCGTCGGGGTGTACTTTGGGCCGGGCGACTCTCGGTTTGTCTATCTCAATGCACTGACAGTTTAAGAGTATACCTACTGACGTCCCCTCTCCCAGCAGAAATGTCTCCGAACCGCTGAAAGGCAGCCGCCAAACGAATCAACGAGCCGAGTTAACAGCGATCCTGCGCGGCCTCGACATCGCCCCGCGACATCGAGACGTGACCGTGGTCACTGACAGCCAGTACGCGATTAACTGTGTTACGGTATGGTTCCAGAAGTGGAGGTCCAACGACTGGTTGACTGCGGATAAGAAACCGGTGGAAAACAAGGACCTTGTGGAAGCAATTCTGAGTAAGATCGAGGAGCGTACGGAACTCCGGGTCAAGACCCTATTCGAATGGGTCAAAGGACACGCTACGGATCCTGGGAATCAGGCGGCGGACCGTCTTGCAGTGAATGGGGCGCACCAGGGCGTCACGGGTCAGCCTCGTGGAGATGTCAAGGGCATGGAGGATGAGCTGTAGTTTAGACGGCTGGAAGTATGTCGGTCGTGATTGTCTCCGCTTATTCAATAAAGTGCTGCGGGATATCTGAATATACATTTGAATGTAGTATGATGTGCGTAGAGTTACAACAGGAACAATTGTTGGAGTATCCATGGTAGACTGGAGCCCTGGAGAAGACTGGTTATCCCCGATTGGGCGATCTCCGGCCAAGCTCATCTTGTCAAAGCTTCGCAATCCGAACTTTTCTCTTCTTCATCTCCCACTGCCATCGCTCGCCAGATATCATCGCCAGTATCTGCATCTTCCAATAGCTAGCGAGATCTCATGAGACAAAGCTTGGTTCTCGAATATTCAAAACTCTGGTTCCTTACTATGGTTGAATAACACACAGTGAAACTCCTTCCGAATCGACCCCCACCTTAAGTGAGTCCTGTATAATGCGACCAAAACTATTTTACTAACAAGGACCCTTCAGTACTCTGTATTTACGGGCTTATCTGCGGGTGACATTCTGCAGCCATGCCGACTTTATCTTTGATCGACTTCAACATCGTTTGTGCGACGCTTGGCGGGTTCGTCTCCATCTTCGGGTTGGTCTCGTACCTGTTCAAGGAGAGATTCTACCTATCCGAAGCGTGTTCGTACACCCCATCGAAACCACTTTCAAATACTAACCAACCCAGTAATCTCCCTACTGGCCGGGGTGATATTCTCTCCCCACGCCGCCAACTTCATCCGACCGCTCGACTATGCGCTCGGCACTGAGCAAAACCTCGACCAGATCACGCTCTGCTTCACTAGACTCGTCTTGGGCGTCCAGCTAGTCCTCGCCGGCGTCCAGCTGCCAAAGCGGTACCTGCAAATCGAATGGCGGAGCCTCTCGCTACTTCTTGGGCCCGGAATGACTGCAATGTGGATGTGCAGCGCCCTCGTGATCTGGGCCCTCGTGCCTAATTTTTCGTTCCTGCATGCCCTTGCTGTTGGCGCCTGTGTTACGCCAACGGACCCTGTGCTGTCCAACTCCATCGTCAAGGGCAAGTTCGCTGATAAGAATGTGCCCCAGCCGCTGCAGCGAATTATCATTGCCGAGTCCGGTGCGAATGATGGACTGGGTTATCCGTTTCTTTTCTTTGCGATCTACCTGATCCAGTATACAGGTATGGGCGGGGAAGGGTTTAGCGGGGGTGCTGGGAAAGCCATGGGCTTGTGGTTTTATGAGACTTGGGCTTATACGATCCTGCTGAGTGTCGGGTATGGGGTGACTGTTGGTTGGATTTCCAGGGAAATGCTTCACTGGGCGGAGGAGAAGCGTTATGTTGACCGCGAGAGTTTTCTCGTCTTTGCCATTGCGCTTGCGGTATGATCCGAAGCCAGCTCAGAGGGATACGGACTAAGCTAACTGTCGCAGCTCTTTATCGTAGGAACCTGCGGACTTATCGGAACAGACGACCTGCTCGCTTGTTTCGTTGCAGGCAACGTCTTCACCCAAGAGTACGCCCTATATCCTCCCCCAACATGCCTAAAGCTAACTTGCTAAAGCGACTGGTTCCGCCTCGAAACAATGGACGACTCCCTCCAGCCCACAATCGACATGCTCCTCAACCTGGCAGTCTTCATGTGGTTCGGCGCCGTCTGTCCCTGGTCGCTGTTCCTGAACAACAACGTAATCCCGCTCTACCGCCTTGTCTTCCTAGGAGTCCTGATCCTCCTCGTCCGCCGCTTGCCTGTCATCTTCGCCATGCACAAGTACATCGACCAAATTGAGAACCTCTTCCAGACATCTTTCGTCGGTTTCTTCGGTCCTATCGGCGTTGGTGCGATCTTCTACCTCTCTGTTAGCCGCGAGTACCTCCATAAGATCACTGTCGATGGAAAGGTCCGCGAGGACGCGCAGCAGGTTTCTGATGCGATTGAGGTTATTGTTTGGTTCCTTGTTATCTGCAGCATTGTATGCCCCATCCTCATCTACCCTGCTAAACAAAAGAAAGAAAAAAAGAAAAACTAATTTTTATGATAGGTGGTGCACGGTCTTTCCATCCCATTCGCAAAAGCAGGCTACCACCTCCCACGCACCATCTCCGCCGCAATTAGCACCAGCACAACAGCAGAACTAGAGCCCGCCCCACTGGCGTCGAACGTGCCCACACATAGCACGGCCACGCCGCACGGGAACACTGAATTAACTAGTCGACGGACGAGAAGACATGGTGCCGAAACTCTACCTGCATCTGTCACGACAACTCCAGGTTCTGGCTCTGGCTCTGGCTCTGTATCCGATTCTGGATGGGTGTCTAAAGGAGGAGTTCTGCCAAGACACACGCATTCATATTCGCGTACACCCGAGCCTGTAGCTTTCCAGATTGGTCGGAGCGTTGCGAGGACCATGTCTCCGTCTTCTGAGGCACAGCTTGGATCGGGCGGTGGAGAGGAGCCTTCGAGGCCGGTGAATTTGGTTTTGAAGACGGCGGCTGCGGATGGGGAGGCCGTCGATAGGGTGAGGACTGCTTAGGCGTGGCGTATGTATACGTTAAGCGTCTCGCCGTTTAACTATGGACCCTCCATATTTCTGATATAGGAAAGCAGTCGGAGTGTTAGTGGGGAGATAGACATTACCGTAAATATCTTTGAACGGGGGTGACCGCAAGTGGTATACCAATGTTTATGCGACCTCTCATTCTCTACTGAGGATATCCAAATATGTGATAGAGACAATCGAGAGCCGAAGATACGACTTTGCCTCAGATATCTATTCAAATTCCAGTATTTATTGGATTCCCACTCCTGAAAGAGATGCATTTGCTCCCAGAGCCTAAAAATGCAGTGGCTGCATGTCAGTGACCAATCAGTCTGCGGCCTCCAGCACGGACCTTGTAAGATCCGAGCAGTTTGCCAACCTCTGCCTGTGCCTAAAAGGGCAGTGCGCACTCGCAGTTACAGCAGATCTACAGTTCTGTCTCCTTGCATTTGGGCTGGCCTTAAAGTTAGGCGCGAGCCACTAATCGTACCAGGCGAGGCTGGCATATATCGGTTGTATGATAATGTCAATAACAAGCCATGTAAATACCAGCTTGGAGGAACATGTTGTCGCTGGTGGCCCTATTTATTAAGACAAGTTATAGCCATAGTATGGTCGGTTCTATAGGAATGCCATTTCGTCAACATCAGTATACCCATACTCTCTACTTCCGACAGACAATCTCAGCACTCGGAATCGAGAACCAGGCTGCCTCTTCCTCCCTCCACTGCCTCCAAACCTCCGATATCTCCTCCAATTCCTGGGTAGTTGCCAGCCCATTCTCAACTGCCCCCTTTGCAAACGCCGACTTGACCACCCTGTCCTGCCACGTCTCACTCCACCACTTGACCTCCTCAGGCTTCGCAAAACACCACGAGCTCACTGTATTCTCCACCTCACTGAACCCGGTCCGCCTCGCCCACATATACAAACGCCGTCCCGCATTCGGCTCACCCCCATTCTTCCTCGCAACCTGGTCATACAGAACCTGCCACTTCCTCAACGCAGGTAACTCGGGATACCACATGAAAGCCGCATAATCAGCCTCTCGCGCAGCCACAATTCCACCCTGTCGACAAACGCGCCTCATCTCCTGCAACACCGCAACAGGGTCCCGCACATGCTGCAGAACCTGGTGGCAGAACACCACATCAAAGCTCCCGTCTTCATAGTCCAGGGCATTAGCGTCACCGGTCACAAAGTCGATGTTCGTGATGTTCCGCGAGGCAGCGAGTTGCTGCGCCGCGGGGAGAACGTCCCCGACCATGTCTAGCCCTGTGATGTGGCCCTGGGGGACGTAGGTTGCGAGGTCTGCGGTGATTGTACCCGGTCCGCACCCGATGTCTAGAATCTTCATGTGTGGTTTTAGGTGTGGGAGGAGGAATTTGGCTGAGTTGAGGGCTGTGCGTTGCCCGTGGGAGCGCAGGACTGAGGCGTGGTGCCCGTGGGTGTAGGTTGCTGTTTCGGACATTTTCACTTTTTCTAACTGGCTTTGTAGTAAGGGAAAGGTGTGTTTAGAGTTGATAAGATGTAGAGTCTGACTGGATGATCTGTTGTATCTGTTGTTGTTATATAGGCAGATGGGCACGGCCGATATCGGCGCTGATCTCTCCCCGCGGTCAATTGACAAGGATTGAGCCAATCTGTATAACAAACCTACTTATAGTTGGAGTATTGACGGTTACTAATACTGCAATCTCATTGGACAAGGTAAATCTATATCAACATTCTCCCACATACCCTAGCCCTGGAGTACTACTGTAGGTAGTTCTATATAAAATCTAAGAATCACCTTCCACCACCCTAACAACACCCTCATGCCTCGGCACAAGCTGAATGCGAAACGGCTTAGGTGACCTCCCCGACAACCCCTCATACTCCTTCAAATCAACCGGCTCGCCCGGAATCTCACGCATATCAAACGCCCAGAGCATCCGCGAGATAACAAGGAAGAGCTCACGCTCGGCGACCATAATCCCAGGGCACACTCGACGCCCGATACCGAAGACCCAGTGGTCGCGCTGCATGGGGTCCGCCGTTTTGGCGCTTTCAGACGAGCTGAAGGGGTCGTTTATATACCGTTCGGGCTATAAATGTATTAATATCTTGGTTTGGTGTTTTGTGTCTTGATGGGTGGAATACGTACGTCAAATTCATACGGGTTCGGGTGACGCATAGGGTCATGCTGCATCGTCCATGTATTCAGGACGACTACTGTGTCCTTAGGGATGAAGTGGTCGCCGTAGACGAAGTCCTCGCTGGTTGAATGTGGAGTGCTCAGCCATAGAGGGCTCCTGAAGCGTCCGACTTCTTTGATTATGGCGCGGCAGTAGGGGAGGTTCTTTTCGTCGTCGTTGTTGGGGAGACGGTCACGGCCAACTACGCTGTCGAGCTCGGCCTGGGCCTTTTTCTGGATCTCGGGGTATGCTGGTATTATTGCGAAGAACCATTGCATTATGGCGGCAGTCTAGCACAGATATTAGAAACAGACGGTAGAGACTGGTGGAGATGCATGATACCGTCTCGACACCCCCTATCATGAAAGCAGAGACGAGCATGGCTGCATCCAGATCATCCAGGTCTTCTTTCTCGCGAAACTCGACTAGAGACCTCGCGAGACACTTCGGGACATCAACTCCTTGCTGCAGTTTCTGATCAATCTCCGTAAGCAGCCCGCCATATGTTTCCACCAGGCCGCAGTGTAGTCTCTTTGCGCGTCTCTGCATGCCACTGGGGAAGGCTTGAAGGATGGGAATAAAGTCCACGAGGTTAGATACGGGGCCAGTGCAGTTCCTAGGTCAATCATCAATACGGTATACCTTGCAAAATTAAATGGTACGCACACAAACTCTTTGTTAAGCTCCGCGCCGCGCTTCACAATCGGATGGTCAATTCCTTCAAAGCGGGCGCCGAAGGTGATTTCGGCCATGACGCTGAATGCACAGCAGCTGGCGTGAAGCTGGCTGGGTGAGCATAAGACTTAACGAGAGGGATTGTATATCACATACCTGGGGGCTAACAGGTAGCAATCCCTGCTGACCCTCATCGAGCATGTCTTTGATGAGAGCCCTCGACTTGCGCTCCATCATCGGGGCGTACGTACTTACAGCGCGTGGAATCAGCCAGTTGTTGGCAAGACGGCGATGCTTGCGCCTAGATATCAGTGAAATGTCAACGACACTCCCTTTTAAAGGTGTGGAGTGGGACAGTTCACGCACCATCGGTCATTATATGGGCTTGAGACAACACCACGAAATCCAAAGACAGTTTGGCCTTTGATGTAGGTTTCCCTTCGCGAGGAGAATACCGTGCCATTCGTGACCATCAGGTCTTTGGCCACTTTTGGGTCGGATATTATGACGAACAGTTGGCTGCCTATCCAGATGGAATAGAGTCCGCCGTATTTATGGGCCCATTTGTCGAGCGTGAGCTCGGGGAATCTGGTTAAAGATAGAAAGCAGCCTGCATAAAACTGTCAGTCGGATATTATGTATGATAGTGCAGGGATTAAACGACAGCATACCCAGGATAGGAAGGCCCCTGGGGCCTCTTGGGATTCTGTTGCCTCTGCCATCCCTAAGGGGTCGATTATAGAATATGTAGATCGCCAGGACAAGCACTGCTGCAAGTGGCCAAACGGTTTTGGTGTGGTCGGGGGGTATAATGGGCAATTGTACACTTGCAAAAGATGCACCCGCAAGAGTCGTGTTTTGAAACATGGTCGCGGCTGCATAAATTTACTGGGTATAGAATAAGCTGCAGAATCCATAGATACCATATTGAGCATCCCCGTATATATAGGGAACTCCTTAGGACAGGGATCCGGGTCAATCTCCCACACTCGGAAACACCGAGGCCTTTCGACAAGGCTTCATGAATCAGGTGTGATCATCAGCCAGCCCTAGCCATGCAGTCTCATCAAAAAGGATACGGTATCTGCATGATTCAAGCCACATCACAACGCATGCGAATCACTCATACCCACCTGCGAACAGTATCCAGCCCATAACAAACAAGCCCCTCGACCCAGTTCTGAAAGGCCCATACTCTTCAGAACCGTCTAACCGGTTATGGCAAATCGATAATCTCACATCAGATCATGCGAACCATGGAGTCTGCAGTCGCATTCTGCAGTATCGGGCCAAGAAGTGCCCGATATGGGAAATATCGGCGATGACCTGCAGTGCTGTCCGACCAAGGAAATACCAGCGAGGAGGACCCGAGGCCTATGCAATCTGCAAGAGATCTTGAACTTTTTGATAGGCTTGCTTTGTTGCCTGTAGAGGTTGGAGTACATGAATCCACCCCTGCTGTCTTGCATCGGGCACAACAGGTGTTCGGGCGATTATGCGGGTGACGCTGTGATCTGCAGTATGGACGCACAGCAGGTCACGCCGACTTTAACCGGACCTGAGACATCTGTTTTCGAGATGCATATTGGCGTGGGATGCTGTTTGTTGCTTCTTGCTTGTCTTGGGTCTTGTTGGTATTGCCTAGATCTGATCTGTTGTCGAACAAGCTGGCTCTTTTCAAAGAGTATGTTAGGGTTTAGCTTTCGGTCAATATGAACGCCTAGAAAGTGCCTCTAGATTTAATAAATAAACTCTAGAGGTTTGTCCCTGGCTTGAATGTTATTAACATAATTGAAATAGCGTTATACGTTCAAAGATCAAACGTATTGCTTGAGCTGGTGAACAACCTAGTATCACCCCCATGGAGGATCTATTATCAATATTCAATAAGGAAACCAAGACATCGTTTATAAACCCTTTCTTTAACCTTTCAAAAGTATTGAACGTCGCACCAATGTACTCTACACTAGCCAATAATCACACTAAGTAAACCTAGTAACCTTGGCCCATCCGCCACTGCGGCGCAGTCACCGTACATGAAACAATTTTCTCCCTTCCTCCCAGAAGATCACCATCTCTACCTCATCACTCCCTATGCCCTTTAACCCTCACAGTCAAGATGGCACGCACTAAAGGCGCAAAATCACGGCAGTTCAAAGACCACACAGTATATTACTTAGTATACCGAGTAGAATAAGGTTAAGTGGGTCCAGATCCCGCCGTTCCCGCTCTTCCGTTCCGCTTCTGTTCCGCTCCGACTGCAACTCCTCCACCACGCTGCAATCTCCGCCACTATCGCTTCGATGGATGATACGGACCTAGTGCACCAGAGAAAGCGCCGCCGCGCCAAGGTCGCCTGCGAACCATGTCGCGAGAGGAAGCGGAAATGCGACGGCCGCGAGCCATGCGGGACGTGTACGCGACTTGAATATGACTGCAGTTACAAGGGAATGGCGGGCCAGGCGAGAAATATGCCAGTACCGTCAAGCGGTTTCGGAGTTGCAATCGAGACATCTGCTTCCACGGGCCAGCCAGACGAGAGGAGGAAAAGGAAGCACCCGTCCAGCGCCCCGGTAGTCGACGTGCACCGCCATGTCCAGCTGCTGGAGGCCAATTCAGGCGCCGCATTCGTCAGAAAGCTAGGACTGAATATTGATCCTTCGAATGCGCCCCGGCTGCATCTCTTTGCGTGGAATATTGGAGAGCGTCTGGCGAGATGCGCACCAGGGACTGTCCAGCCGGTGACAAGCATGCTGACCGCAGCCGAGATGACTCGCCTGGCCCTGATTTACTTCGACAAAGTCGCCAAAACATACGGCTGTATAGATCGCAGCCTCTTCTTCGAGCGGCTGCATGCCAGATGGAATACCCCGGGGTCCATCACAGCGTACGACCCTGTCTTCTGCGGCGTCGCGGCCCTGGCATTGCATTTCTCAGAGCGCTTCCCCATGGCCTTTGAGCCCGATCTCGTCGAGACAGCAAAGACTCTCCTAGAGCAGAACTCCCTGCAAACTCCCCCCTCAGTCGACACAGTCACAGGCTGGATCCTGCGCGTCGCATATCTCCGCATGACCTCCACACCGCACGCAACATGGCTCGCAAGCTGCTCGCTCATGCACGTCGCCGAAGCCGCCAACATCCACCTCGAAGGCCACCTCGAGACCGTCTTCAACGACAACCCCTCCGAGACAATCGCGCTCGATCTCCGCCGCCGCCTCTGGGGTCTCGCGCAACACCTCAACACCTGGGCCTCGTTCGACCTCGGCCGCAGCAGGATCACCCTCTCCGGCGCCTGCACCACAAAGCCAGTCGAAGCCGGGCCAGCAGCAGCGTCATCGACAGCAGCAGAAGCACCCCCAGGAAGCATAGGAACATCAGGAGACTGCACCTCGCAAGTCCTCTCGCTGGTCCCCCTAACCGAGCATCTCGACCCCAACAAACCGCGCTCCGTCGAAGAGCTCGAAAACGACATCATCCAAGTCCTCGCCGAGCCCCGCGATGCTCCTCCCGCCACCATGGCCCAGGTGAATCTCATGCTGTGTATATTCCGACGCCTCCGTGCACAGGGGTCCATCGATACCCTGCACCCGCACATGGACCGCATCATCGCGCTCGCCATGAAAGGCCTGGATGCGTCACTGTCTATGGTGGCTAGTTACAGCCCCTGGCATCATGCGGCGAATATCCCCTTCCAGGTTGTTTGTCTGTTGCTGGCGATTGATAGCCAGGCGTCGCTGGGGCTATTGGGGAGGTCGATGGGGGCGTTGAGGGCTGTTAGGGATTTGTGGGACAGTGCGGTTATGCGCGAGGCGTATAGTACGGCTGTGCTGTTGGTGTATTTGCATCAGAGGCGGAAGGAGGAGGATGCGAGGAGTTTGAGGGGGGTGTTGGAGGTTTATTCTACTATGGCTTCGACGCCTGGGGAACTTGGGTCTGCTGCTGGGGTGGGTGCTGGGTTGGGGATGGGAGAGGGATCGGTTGAGGTTGAGACAGAGCAGCAGGACTGGACGGCGGCGTATGCAGCGGAGGTTTCGTGGTTGGGGAATCTGGTGTCTGATATGCCGGCGTTGAGGGAGATTGATGTAGAGCAGTTCTTGATGCAGCCTGGACCGCCTGGGGGTGGCGGGGGATTCTCAATATAAGTATAGCCAAATCCATTATTTAATCAACTCTATACACTCCCATCTATACAAAATATTATCTTAAACCTTCACCACCCCCCAACCAGCCTTCAACCCCCGATAAACCCCCAAACACCCCATCCCCACCAGAATCGCACTGCCAGAGAACATCTGCGCCCCCAGATACCTCCCCCCATCAACCCCAATCAATGCCCCCTGGATCGCCGGCGCCGTCAAGCACGAAAAGCTCACAATCGTCATCACCATGCCCGTCCGTGTGCCCACCTTGGTCAAATCATCCGTCTGCCTTGTCGCCATAGCCGGGAACAGAGCCTGCGCGGCCCCCGCAAAGAGCCCATATATCACCGTCCACACATACAAACCCGCCGTATCACCCCCTTGAATCCCAGCCCAGGAATACACACACACTGCACATACTAGCGAAATGAAGAGCGTGATGTTCGTGATCCCCGTGTACCGCTCCGCTATGAACCCAGGCGCACTACGCCCTACAATCCCAACCGCATTCAGCACCACGAGCAGGTTAATCGAGTCCGAGGAGCCAGAGATATGGATCTGTTCTCTTGCGAACGTGCCCAGGTAGTAGAAGGCCATGTAGAGGCCCCAGAAGTTGAGGAACATGGCCGCCGTGAAGAAGAGGAAGGTTTTTTCGCGGAAGGCCGTCCATTCGATTGCGGGGCCTGTGGACCGTGGCGGGAGGTACGGCCTGTATGCTATTATCGCGGGGATGTAGATTATGAGCAGGATGAGTGCCAGGATGCGCATTGTCCAGCCGTATCCGATGGAGGTGTGCGTGAGGAGGGCGTTCGCTGTGGCGG
>JAMFNW010000134.1:0-18525 GCA_025768815.1 Aspergillus sp. PM3604 | reverse complement strand
TAAGCTACCCTTCATAATGCCAATGTTTCTCGAACAAATTGATCCATCTGGATATCTATATTTGGCGAATCTGGTGATACATATTTATCCGTGATCTCTTTCCGCCCAACTCCTTAACGATTCCCTTGGATTTGAATGAAACCTTTACCCTCGAGAGGTTCGGTGAAGGTCGCCTTCACGGAGGAGAGGATTTTGATTGCGGTAGGCCATGATTACTGTAAGGGCCAGAGAGACATGCTGTACTCATAGGCTCCTTATGAAGGCTACTCGCGGGCGCAGTTTGTATCCGGCCTGGTGAGAAGCAATTCCACGATATTTTGGTCCTCGTTGTTGACTGCCCAAATGAGCGGAGTCCGCCCTAGATGGTCGGCGATATTCGGATCAAGTTGGCTCATCCCAAGAAGCGACTCTATGATTGGAATGTGTCGTCTCTGAACAGCGTGGTGAAGGGAGGTTGTCCCATAGATATCCTGGGCGTTGACATCAATATCTTCACGGCCAAGAAATACCATCACCACTCCCGAGTGTTCAGTCCCCACTGCAACGTGTAATGGCGTCCGCATATTACTGTCTCTGGCGTTTACATCAAATCCGTGCTCGAGTAATAACCGAGCGATCTTAGTTCGTCCCCTCCCGGCGGCAATAAAAAGCGAGTTGACAACCCCATGGCCTGGGTCGGAATCAGGTGATAAATTAGCTCTGGTTAATTCTTCCAAAATGGCTACCGTCACTTCCACGCTCCCTGTAGCTATTGCCTTGTCCAGCGGTGTCTCCCCTCAGTTGTCTACTACGTTTACTGCAGCCCCTTTCTGCAGCATGATTTGTACCACTGAAAGCTCACCCCGAAGAGCAGCAAAGCTTAGCAGGGTGCGTCCTTGGTTGTCTTGGCAAGAAAGATCAAGGGTCTCCGCAGCGAGCATGTCTTTCATAACCTCCCTGTTTCGGAAAAACATTGCCAGAAAGATTGGTGCCCGGCCTAGCCTGTCTTGCTTGTTGACGTCGGCTCGGCCTGTGGCTAGGAGGCGCCGGGTAATCTCAGCGTGTCTGTTGACTGCGGTAGTAGCAAGAGGCGTCAGCCTGTATGCTGTATCCTGACAGTCTATTTCAATGTCCTTTCCCCTGATAAGCTCCTTAATGACAGCTGTATGGCCCTGGTTAGCTGCGTACCACAGCGCAGTCTCTATATTATAGCTCTGGAAGTTAATATTGATATTTAGTGCCCTAAGAAGGACCTGGACGACAGACGTGGACCCATGCTTGGCTGCCTATATCAGTAGTGTATTTTGTTCATGGACTGCGTTAATATCTGCCTCGTACTTGTAAATGAACGTCTCGGCAATCTCAGGTTTATCTTTCTTACCTGACTAAAGCAGCGCGCTGCTGTTTTGCTCCCGGACATTGAAGTTATAGAGTATCGGGAGAACGATATGATATAGCTGATGATTAGTTTTTGCGAGTGACAGAATGTCCCTAGCCAGCCCGAGGTTGTCCGCTATGCAGACGACTAGTTCAGTCGGGAGGTCGAGAAGATGCATCTATAGGAAGTCAGCTTTCTCTCAGGCATGCGTCCTCTTGTAGTACATGGGCCGTAGCGAAGGCATACATTCAATGAAAGACTCACGTGGCGTGTGCTTAACTTTGTAAGACGGACTGCTGGGGGAGAGATAGGTTAATGAAGGCTCAGGTATCTCCTGATAAACAGCCTGAGACATGGCCTATTAGCTAGTATAGGGTACTATTTCAGTGTCAGCGCCTAGATTAGTTAGGTGTTCCAGTCTTCCGAAATTCCCCCGAGTGGTCTCGCCCTTAATGCTGGGGAATATTGCTTTTCTTGCCATGGGGACCCCATTTACAGGTAATACTGTGGCGCATGTGACAAACTTGAATAATCCTTGGAGACGATTTAATTGTCTCCTGCGGTTTGTGTGCTGTATCTCCTAATTTGTGTTATTTCAGATTGCCAAATGACCTTGAGTTGAAGAAATGGCGCATTTGCCATTACGTTTATTCAGACACGCAGGAATAGAGGCGAAAATAGCCCTTGGCGGAAAAAGGAGGAAATGGCATGCTTGTTATTCTCTGCCTACTTATCTCTAATATCATATCGCTCGATACCGCAGGCAGTTTTTGTGTTTGACTCTAAACAACCCATCTTTTCTCTTGACCTTCTTTCTTTGTGCTTCACAGCACCAATCTGAGTTCCAGACAAAAAGAGCTTTTTTTTTTGCTATCGGGCCGGTCTCAGCACTGCACAGCCCATCCTCACTTCCGGCCCTTGTAGAAATCTCGTTCAGAACGGTAGCGATCACAGGCGGAACGAAGTTGGGTGTTCTCCTTTTTCAGATTCTCAATCAGTTCGAGCGCTTCTTCTTGCTCTTCCCATAGTTCGTTTCGCTCATTCTCCAAACATCTAATCACTTCGAGTGCCTCTTGTTTTGTGACTTCGTAATCGGAAACAAATTCTTTTTGCTGTTTTTCCAAGTCCTCGTTCTTCTGTAGTGTCTCCTCGAGCATCTTCTTTCTTTGACGGAAATTTTTCGATGCCTCAGAATTTGCCCTCCGTTTCTGAGACAACCCTGATGAGCCCATGTCGCTCCATGCAACGGGTATCTTAGGTTGCGGCATCGTGAACTATTACTGCTGTTAGTATTTTTTTTTTTTTCGATTTAGGTACAGAAGACTGGACCTTAGAGAAATGTGTTGGTATCTTTGTGTAGGGTAAGGTCCGGCACAATCACTGATATTGGATGCGGCAGAAATAGGAGCAAGGGCGAGAATAACGGCTGGAGACCAAACAGTCTAAATATGAAAGGCGAGCTCTTCCAAAACAATGTGTTTAGCTGGTTGTATGATGGGGGTGTGGCACCTTTATATTCCAGCTAATGTGCGGAAATTCGGCCTCAGTACTGCGGACTACGGCAAGGGAATGCGGCGCAAAAGAGTTCGTAGAAGCTATTAAAAGATGATACTTGTGGGTATATGCTGCTCTAGCTCCGAATCTAGCTTAAGCAAAGCACGTAGGTATTATCCCCTGGCAATCCGAGTATCTCCCACGCTGATGAATACCACAGGAGATACCCTTAAACCCACAGCCTTATGACATCAGCAACAGAAATACCTAACACGAACACAGATGTTCCTCATCAATAGTTGAATATAAACACTGCCGCTAAAAGTGGGAATGAATAGATAGACCTATTAGAAGAAACCAACTCTTTTATAGCTATGCACATCACGGACCACTGTTCACACTCGGCCGTGCGCCACTCAGGGTCCAGCCGGCTCCGGTACCTTATAACGAATGGCATGTGGGGAACAACACTATGCGGGCCAAGAATCCGCGGGGCTTGGCATGGACCAACGAGGTCGAGGCATGCTGCGGCTCGCGCCAAGGTGGTGCCCCACCGATCGCCCCTCCGGGGTTTGTCTTGTTCTGATGAGTACTTCTTATAAGCAGTGAAAGAAAGGCAGTCAAACCTTTTTATATAGAGGAAGGCCGGATGAATCCCTAATGTACTCTCACCTCTATTTCCATTGGTAGATTATCCTCATGAATAAAACAGAATATACTATGCATAAAGAGATACTGGTATAGAGGAGTACTTAAGGAAACTAGTAGAGACATACTATAATATAGAGTATAATAAAGATCAAGATCCCCATAATTGCCAGACCTGATTAAAGGAAGTATATTGAGAGTATATTAGGGATGTAAGTAAATCGAGTTATATAGGAGAATACATGTACGGAAAACAGATATTGTAGATACTAAAACTGCTAGTTAATAAATTTAGGATAGTATCTTGGAAGGCCTGAAGCCCTTATAACCCTTTAGAGAGACCCTAGGAATATCTACCGGAATAGTCTAGTGGTAAAATTCGACCTCTAATTCTACTATTAGCATGCCTAGTTCATCTCGGTACCCCAATCCTGTGCTTACTATCTGAAGATTCTTCAGACTGTAAACTATCTTGGCCTTCTCTTCGCCTTTCTAAAAAATAAGCTCTATCTTGGGACTTTCGGTATTGGGGTAATATACTTAGGCCTCGTCGAACTGGTAGTTATGATATTTCTTGTTGAACTATAAATGGTATGTTAGCATAGCTGATATTATAATAAAGAATAAAGTAAAATGTGGGAGGAGTAGTACCTCGTCAGGATCATGCTTGACAGGATGACGCCTGACAGAATCTATTTCATTAAGGGATGTTAATTCGGTGAATTCTGTTGAGGTGCAGCAGAAAAGCTTTTAGTAGTAGAGGGTTATACTAAGAGTGGCCTTCCAGTACTGCTTTAAATATTACTATAAGACACCGGGTATGTTAAAATAAAGCGTGCAGGAGACGGTCTAAGTAATGATTAATAGAAGTAAAGCCAAGTTCTGTGCTAACTTGCGGTGAGACTTCGACAAGGCTGGTATCTTTATAGAATTTATAAGGCGAGCTTCAGTTTTCTCGATAGCTGAGGTAGAGGAATCTGAGAGCTAGCTATCTCTAGCTTCGACTATAGGATTAAAGGCGATAATCTTGTTAATAGGTAGCCATGCTTACTGGGATCTGTTATCAAGACTAGGTTTAGCTTAAATCCTGTAAGTCGCTGTTAAGCCCATGAGTAGTTGAGCATGGTTTTGCTGTGTTTAGTAAATCTCTTTAGTACTAAAGAGATTTGCTAAATACAGGATAGCCAAGCGGGGCTAGTAAATAGAGCTAACGGGAGTGGACTAATACAAGATAATCAGTAAATCTCTAAATACTAACCTGCTTGCCGTCGCAGGTGGCAAGTAGGTAATCTCACAGGAGGGCGAAATCAGGGCTTTATTTATAACTTGAGCTTGGAATTTAGTACGTCTAACTCTGAGATAGAAATATTTAAGGCCTTTGTAGTCCTATCTCCAGAGTAAACCGGTTACTTTCAGCTCCTAAGAAACACAAGCATCAAATTAAACCTAGTACTGTTATTACCCCTTACTTTTCGGCGTTGACTAATAATAATAGAGTAAAATATGTTGGCAGTTATAGAAAACACCGGCTAGATTTCCGGACTGCCAGGGAAAGGATCAGGGAAACTATATCCCTTTCAATCCCACCTATGATCACATTCAATAGTGTAAGCCAGCTAAGAAAAGGGGTAGTATCTATAACCCTGTGACCCCAACGTCACGAGAGAGCTCGACCAGACGCAGTCAGAATTGCCCGGCCCATCGCGGCAACTTATCTAGATAGGTGTTGTGGAAGTCTTAGGGGAGATATAACTGCCAAACTCTGTATCAGGGAGGAAGGAACGCTGGTAGTGATCACGTGATGAGATAAACTATATTTAAGAACCTGTCTTAACCCCTTATTCATGGTCAATTCAATCCAACTATCTTTCTCTCTTTTTACCATGCCCTCCCCTTTTCTTGACTATTAAGGGAATACAATTCCCCAGGAACAGATTCTTGGAAGTGGTGCCTCTGTAGTAGTTCTCCTGCAGGATGGTGTGGCTATTAAGACTCCTTTAAGATACCGTTGGAGCTCAGACTATGAAGTTAAAGCGAATATTTAAAGTCTTAAACATAAACAAGATGTCTATCGTCGTTTGGAAAACCATGGAGATAACTGTTCTAATGGTATTATCTGTTATATAGGATATTTAGCTGACGCCACGCAGCTTGCTTATATAATTGAAGGAGATCTTCAGGCTTATCTTGTAAAATCTCGCCCTCCTTGTCAGTTGCAACTCAAATGGTTTAAGCAGATGGCTTGCATACTAAGTTTTATCTATAATAGGCATGTGCTTGTTACAGATATCACCAGCCGGAATTTTCTTCTTGATTCTGATCTATTACTGAAAATCTGTGACTTCACGGAAGTATCTCTTCTTCTATTGGATTCTGATATGGAAGCTGTGGATGATAATGAATACACGGCGCGGATTGATGTTGGTCTCCTCGGGGCAGTTATGTATAAAATTATAACTAGCATAAAGTACGAAATCAACTTCTTTAAAGATAACTCTCCTACTGATGGTCGAGCTTATTAGCTAGAGAGGAAGTACCTACCAAGTATACAGGGTATTTGGCTTGGGTGGATCATTAAGGGTTGCTGGAATAGAGAGATCTCCAGTCCTCACAGTCTCCTAAGTATATTGAATTCTGCCAATCCATACTTCTACCCGATTACCGGATCACCCATGCCTTACTTCCTAGCCTCGCTCAGGAATCTTTGAAGAGACCGGCCCAATACGACTATAGTTGGTGGCCTGGGCCTGATACTGTTTACCCTGGTCGTCGGATGAAAAGTATTCTCGGTATTACAGAATCTTTGACCTTGCATTTTTTTTTTTTTGGTATCTTTCTTTTATTTATCTACAAAATTGTTTGGCCTATTGATTTTGATGTACAATTTGATAGGCCTTGATCTAAGTATCATCCTTACGTGATAGGTGGGTGATCTTTTAAGCTTTTCCATATGTATAATGCCAAAGATGAGGGTCTTTTTTTTTTTCAAATAAAACTAGCAGAGCCATGGGCAACCTTGCTCTGAGAGATTGGCGATACCCTCAGCAAAATTCGAAGGTGGGGCACAGTCACGGGGTTTAGTGCCCAATGACCATTGAACCTCTTCAACGCCTCTCATACCCCTCCCATCGTCATGTTGTCAACGTCAACGATTTGGGTGGAATATCGTGATCTATGTTTTACACTATGGTTAAAAGGTATGCTTTATTGTTCTTCTCCGTCTCGAGAAGTAAATATTTGTTAATAACTTTAGACAACCTCTACTATATTAGTATACCAGTTCCCTCCTATGCTTGTCAGAATAAGCCCACAGAAACTCCTACCTGCTGCTAAGAATATACACCTCGGTATTAAAAAAATGATTCCAGAGCTATTAAATATAATAGTTAAAGAACCTGTAAAAATCCTTAGAACTGAAAAGAATAGCAATAAAATATATAGAGGGGATTTGCTCGTGGAGTAAATATCTCTACTTTCAGAGCAGCTGCCTATCCTAGATCCAGAAGTATATTTTAGGCTTTTATTAAAATAGAAATAATATTAATCTTCAAGTAGAACTGGGGCTGGCGCCTGCTATATTTTATAGTCTCTACTACTGTTGCAAATACATGAAAAAGAGGATACTTGATACTACTTTCAGAGAAGACTCTACGTGACGGAATACTGGAAGAGGGAATATCGCAAGAGGGGTTCTACTTTGAAACTAAAACTGATCCAGAGGTTCATTCGGAAACAGCAGCTATTTACTTTGTACTGAAATGATATGATATTGAGCATTAACATAGGAGGGTGACGACGTCAAAGGATAATAAAGGGTGATAATATAATTTATATAATATAGACAGGCTGGATAACCGGGGTGTTGAAGGGGTTCTAGTTATATATATTATTCTGGTTAGCCGTCATTGGAGCAAATAAGCCATTATATATAACTGGCGCCTGTCTATCCACTGGCCTAGTCTCTTGAAAGAGTAAGGTGGATTAAAATACACCGTAAATCCCAGCAGTCCCTATAGTATTACTCCGGGAATCTGGCAGAGTAGAAGCTTGCGTTAGTATTCTGGGTTGATTAATTTCATGACTACTGACGATGTTCGCGTTAGTTTGGGATTGCATATCCATCCGTTCGCAGACTTGCGCTGGTAGTATTGGCTGAATCATGTCATGAATATTGACTACACTGGAGTTCATCGAGGCTTGTCCGTGGATAGAGGCACAATTTTGCATTAGTAGGATTGGTTGGAGCATGTCATGTATGTTTATCATGTTTCCTATATTTCCGTGATTCTGTTCGTTGAATGTAGCGAAGGCTTGGGCCTGTAATATTGGATGAATCGTTTCATGGATGTTAGTGTTCACCGAAGTTGGTCCGTTGATAGAAGCATAATTTTGTATAGGTGTAATTGGTTGGAGCATATCATGCATGTTTACCGTATTTTGCATGTTTCCGGAAGTCTGTTTATTGAATGAAGCGACGCCCTGGGCAGGTACGATTGGCTGAATCATGTCATGAATATCAATCATGTTGGCGATATTGATCAAGGTTTATTCATTATGTGGGCCAAATCCATCTAAAAGCTGATTTGCGGTGTTATCGTAGGGGTGTATAGTCGGTACAGGGCCAAGGTCTGTGCCATCTACTGCGCCGGGAGGTGGAAGTTCATCAGTTAGCATGTTTGGCTCTCGAACTTCTCTCGGTAGCTGGTCTTCTATTCGGAAGTATTAAGTATATTGTAGATTCTGTCCTATTATAGATTAGATTAGTTGAATCCCCCGTGATGACAGTTTTTATTTACCTAAAACCAATTCCGGTGATTGGATAATGATATTATTGATTGATGTATTAACCTTGCCCTATAAGATATTAAACACCTTAGCCGCCAGATTATCTAGCCTGGGTCTGTCCTGCACCTCTAGTATACCATGGTCTTTAATCTATTGAATTTTTTGGTTTCTATTGGGCCCTGTCAATCCTAAAAGTCTTATACTTTAAATTTGTTAGTACCTTCAGTGTCCCAGATTCAGTCTTAGAACGCACAACTTATCATGACAGTCCTCAGGTAGGCAGAATAGGTTACCCAGGTACTAGTTTTCATGGCTGGCAGAACCTCTAATACTTTAGCAAAGTATATCAGTCCTTATGCCTGTATCTGTCTATCTAATAATCTTGGTTTTGATGTCGTCCGGGTCAAGACTAGCCACGCTTAATTTTAATATGATTGTTGCCATGTTATCAATGTAATTTAACTATATATATTGTAGACCCAATCTTTCCTTCAGTCGGTAAAATATAATTTTGATAATACATGCACGAATATTGTCAATCTTCCTCCGCAAATCCAGCCTGTTAAGATATTAGTAAATTCCAGTAATAGGCGACGCTTCCAGGTCTAGCATATTGCCCTTATCTTGAAAGAATAATGACAGGTTATTAATCCAGCAAGGTACATTAGCCAGTAAATCCTGCGGCGGGGTTATCTTTAGCATATCCAGCTGCTGAGTTACCAACCGCTGGGATATATAGCTAGACTTCTTTCGCTGACAGGAGATGCTTCGCCTTGTTTTCTGAGGGATATATACCTATAGCTCACGAAGAGAGTGTATAAACTAACTGACCTTAGTCAATGCAGTAATATTATAGAACTGGCATACCTCGGGCTTGGAAAGTAGGTTATTAATATTAATTATTCCAGTTTGTTCAGCCTTGCCACAGGCTTTAGACAGGGTGTTAACTATCACTTTACTCTCGGATATACGCATGGCGGACTGGAAGAGGCATGTAACAGATAGACTTTTTTATATGCAGAAGCACTTCAGCATGATAGGGTTAAGAGGTCAGGATCCTAATCACGTGACTTATCACTTACGCGTTTGGCAAGGATCCTATACCTTGAACCAGCGGCTATAGGTGGCCGATAATTGGAACTGCTTGTGATCCTTTTGCATGCGCTAACGCAGCAGAAGTGTCTGTGCGGGAATGTCTGTGCGGGAATGTCAGATGCTTTCGTGTCCTTGCTCCTTACAAACGGTCTTCTAACCAGCTATCTGTCGCTGATTACCAGCCAGAATATACACGAAGGAACCAAAGAGTGGAGGAGAGTAACCAAAGATAATAGGGAGAAGGGCGAAGCCCGAGCTCCTCATAGGCTAAGGTTTCAGCCCTCTCGGGGTTTTGATTAATCCTGGCAATTTTAGCCCCTACTTGGATAATTCTACCCCTACTAATAGGCATTATCCATGCCTCAGACGCCTGTTTGCTTGTCCATCATAAACCATAGACAGTCGTATTGACTGGCAACACAGTTCCATTTACAAATGAGTAAGACCTCTCCTCACTGAGTTCGTAGTTTTGAGTTGCTTTGCGTATTACCAGCCAATTAATGATCTTATTGGATGGTGGTGGGCGGCCCAGGCGTTCGATTATCATTCAACTCGCGTTAGTGGTAAAGCGGTAATCTGACGACACCCCCGCGCAGGTGTACGAACATAAATAGAGGTCTGTAAGGACGACTATTCTCCTAATAGCTGATCCTCTTTCTGGCCAAGGGTCCAGAACGGTGATCAATTTCCTGAGTACTGTCATTCTAGCTACTAACCCTTTCGCTGAGAGCCTAATAGCGGCCAGGTGGGCTGTGGAGAAAGGCTGGAGGACCAGAACGAGGACCAGAACAAGAACAGGCTGTCTCTGGGATAACGAAGCTGCCGGTTTGAGGGGCATGTAGCTGGTAGTCCATATGCTCCCAAGACCCGTGGTCGGCAAAGATTACCGGGTCAATGGAAATCTCACTATATTATCACTCAGTTGACCAAGGAAGCCCCTGTTCCGTTCCCCCTTTAATCCTACCACTCACGATACGATCATTGGCCAGTACGGTGTCCCTGGGTATCCGTCCACCACTCATTCTGCTCATTATCCATTGCTTCCTCCCAGGTTAACCCTTTCCCCCCTTCAAACAACGTCCCTTAGAGTGCTCAGAATAAATAAAGTACATCGGATTTTTGTCCACCCGTCTGGTAAGGGAATTCGAAATTTGTCTTTCGTTGGAAGCTTACGGCTCACGGTCAACAGCAATTTGTGTTTAATGTAAGCCTTCTGCCTAACGTCTCTCTAGTTTTACAGTGTGCAGATCTTATTACATACAGTATACCTGTGGGTGCAGAAAAGAGATGGAATTTGGCCGGTGTGCTGAGCGTCACGGAACGAATCTAAAGACGGCTCTTGACCCTTACTCGTCGGAGAGTGGAATTCTATATGCAATTGCGACCACTACTAGCTTCCCTGCGAGCTTCGGATCTTCTCAAACTCGGGAATAGCCCATTTCACCATCCATTCCGATTCAAGAACCTGCTGAACAGACGAACGATTCTCAGGCTTGAAAGAAAGCATTGGACGCAACATCGCCAAGAGAGCATTTCGCTCACTCAATTCAAGTGGCGACATCCCCGCTTGATTCCGCGGTTGCTGGATATTTAATTCGAAGGCATCCTCTAAAGACCTATACTGGGATGTAGCTCGGTTATTTGGCTCGCCGTCGTCAGTGAAGTGGTTTCGACGGCCCTCCCATTTTCCCCACCATTCAGTCGGGAGCGGGCCCAGTGCTGCGATTTGCTGGCAAGTCATGTCATCTTCGTTTGTGAGGAAGCCTTCGAATAGGGACCGTTGGGCTACGATATCCCAGATGGTACATGCAAGCGTCCAGATATCAGATGAAAAAGTAAGTGGCATTGTCGGCTCAAATCGAGCTTCGGGGGGTCTTATTAAAAGGGGTGTATGTGACTCAAATCTCTTCTCTCGTGTTGGCGAGAATGTTTGGCCAAAATCTGCAAGAATGATCCTGGCTTCTGGGAGTGTAACTTTTTCACTTGATTCACCAAGCCAGATAGGTACGACGCCATATTGTGGGACTCCTGACGGAGGCGTTTGGCCATCTAATCGATTGACTGGCTCAAGTTCTGGCTCTCCATACAGCTCATATAGCTCCTTAATAGATAGCTTATCGAAGTTGGATTGGGGTTGGAGGAGGATGTTTCCGCGATGAAGGTCTCCATGAACAAAGCCTTCTGAATGCATATACCGAATCACCGTCGCGAGCTGTGCTGCCAGTGCACGAGCCACATCAATCTGAAAAAGGCCTATCCATGATCCATTCTTTGCCTCAGATAAGCTCATCCTTGCCGGGTTTGTCACCAGGCAGGCGTGGTTACCGTTGGGGCCTTGGATGTTGAATCTATCCAAAATCGAAGGTATCATTGTTGTGCCTATATCTGACGACTTTAGAGGCTCTGATAGCTGGGACAGTACATTGGTCTCAAGAGGGCCCGAATCCGCCGCGCAAATCTTAACGGCAACATATCGGTTAGATATCTCGTCCCGGGCTAGCCAGATCGTTGAGTATGTGCCGTGACCGAGTTTGTGAACGACACGGTAGCGATCGTGAAAGTGGTCGCCAAGTTCCACAGGGTGATAGCCACCCTCCTGATAATATTCCATTCGTTCCACGCTTTCAATAGGCTCGTACAAGACCCGACTTGTGCTCATTGTCAGGGCCGTTGATTTAGACGCAGTGAAGGAGAAGGCACGGCAGGGCTGACGATGGAAATATGGCAGGCCTGCCTTGTACGTAACCAAAAAACAATGAGGAAAATACAGGCGCAAGGACAAGGTGCGTATGGGAAAGAAGCATGGCCTCTTCATCGTTGCTGGCTGGTACAAGAGGGTAAGGCCCTTGAGCTTCGAATGGAAGATAGACGCTCTCACATGTCCCAACGACGGCTGATCCGGGTGAACTTTGCTCCGAGACCTATAAATACTAGGAACACTCTTGGGCACGGTCCACCTGATGATCACCAGTGGCGGCAAGTGTAACAGACTAAATAGAGGTATTGACCAGACCACCCCGTTGGTTTGTTTAAAAGTTGTCAGTATCCATAGCCCCAAGGGGCATGGCTGCTTGTGAAGGTGGACACTGGCTCAAATTTTAACGCCCAGCTCATCCTTCGCGGAACCTTTATTCTGGGAACTTGAGATCATGGCCAATGGATCGCCCCGTACAAAGCTATATTATATTAATAGTACCCAAAGCCTGCTTGCTATCCTGTTATCTTGTTGGATGTAATGAGTATAGGATAGTGTCTTGCCGCCGACTGAAGCATAAAGACCGAGTCACTGCTCAATAAAAGGTCAAAGTTTTATCCATTTCCTCATCATTTGTGTATCGGAACTGGGCATTCCCATAACCAGCTGAATATCGCCATGTCGACAGTAAATCTTGTCAAATACTATTTCCACAAGACTATGTACCCCCAGAGTGAGGAGCGACTGCGCAAAATAATTGCCCTGGCCTACCAAACGGCTAGGGACAGGAAGATTTACCCAAAGGCAGTGTTTATCAGGTATGCTTAGGTTCCATCTACGTCGTTAGCCATGCACACGAATGCAAACTAGCCCATATCAGTCTAGTGAAGGGCAACTCCTGCAATTTACAGACGATTACTTGCTCAGCGCTGATTATGTGTAGGTCTGAAGTTCATGACACCACGAGCATCAATGGCACACGGCAGAAAGATCCTCTAGGAGCCCATGTCACCCTGTGTTACAAAGATGAAGACCAACTCCGTCGTGGCACCCATGTGGCTAGTCATGGCTACGTGAAGGATGGATCTACCCTGGAATTTGTCCAGGCCACGCACCACGCCGAAAAGCCGGATACGACAAAGAAACGAAATCGTGAAGACGTGTGGCCATCGGAGGAGAGTCTTGCAGTTGCGCCGGAGATCGGATACGGACACTTCCTCGAGGACTAGTAAAGTTATAGTGTGATGTATCATGTCACGGACACAATCAGAGGTTGAGTTGTGGCTATTTAGCCGTCTCTACGCCGAGAGGCCCCCGGTAAAGGCTGAGAGGAAGGAGTCAGAAGGACGGGTAATGATTGACATATTCACGAACGGTTTCCGTAGCCTAGAATTACAGGCGTCTCTGCTTGACTGACGTCTCTGTTGGCGCAATGTGAAGTTTAATCCAATATTTTCATTACCCTATGCATGTTGGCCGATCTTGAGTTTTTGGATGCGAAGATGCAATGATGCCGCCTCGATAGTAAGGCTGTTTAGGTAGGCATTAGATAACCAAGAGCTTCTCTCATCGGCACCATCACCGTCTTCCAGACCGAGATCTGGCCTTGTGGCGTAATTTGGTTGAATAGTGGACTTGAAGGGACGACATATTTCGGCCTGGAAAGTGATCCGTAATCTCAGACCACGACATTGCCTCTCTTTCTTTCAGCCGCACCAGCAGCGCATTCTCGTCTGACGAGTACGGTTTTGGTTTCCCTGGAATATCTGCCGTAGGGGGTCGAGACAGCATCGGACCAGTGTCGGGCACGAAGGTGAGGTAATATGCTGGTTTCAGACCAGAATTAGATTTGACCGTGAGGAGGGCACTCCCGCGGAGCCCCTGGATATCACCAGAACAATTGCACGAAGCGGGAATTGAAGGGCCCGGGGGTTTAGAAAGCGGCCTTTTTGCAGGCCTCCGTTTCTTCCTCATCTGACCCAGATGTTCTGTGTCAGGGAAAGATGCAACTGGATCTTGGCGTTTGCCGGTGTCTTGATCTGAGCGAAGTCGCCTGTTGCACGCTGCCGCGGCGGCCCTTGTGCTTGTCCTGATAACTCGTTGCTTCCAGGGCGGTGGCGGTACAACCACAGCTATCGACGGGTAGCGCACCGGGCTATCGGAAGTTGGCGTCGTTTGAGCACCAAAACTTTCTGGACTAGAGCACTCGGTCGGCTGAGTGGACGGGCCAGGTGCGGCTGACTTGCCTTCGGCCGTGCTGGCGTCTTTAGCCCGCTCCGGAGCATCGATTGTCCTCGAGCATGGATCTTCACCTGGAGCAGATGTCTGACGTGGCTCGGTATCCTGTTCGCAGTACCCAACGTCAATACAGCCCGAGTAGCAGGGCCCTGTGGTAGACAATTTCCGGTTGGTTGATTCTTGCTGGGAATCATCACATCCAGATAGGCTGTTAGAGGCATTGCTTGCTTGTTCGGGTGTGCGCGCGGGCGCGGTCACACAGGGCACGCACGAGAGTCGAGGGGTCTCCGCTTCCTTGGTATCAGCCACGGCATCTAAAGAATTGGTCAGACAAAAAGAATTTGATGGCCGACTTTCATCAAATGTTGTGCCAACTTACCTAGGAAGTCATTTGCCCGCATATCAGGAGGACCGTGGTCCAGGGAGTCTGACTCTGCTGGAGACGGAACTGGTGTCGCAGAGCCCGTCAATGGCCCTGGCTCTGAAAGAGCCAACGGAGAACCCCCAAGATCTAACGGGGTATCAAGGACAGCTGGCATACCTGCTGTCACTCCGGGTTCGACATCTTCCATCGCTTGTGGCCGGGCAAAACCATAGACATTGTTGATCTCCAGATCAAATATGTTCCACTGATGGGTTGTCCCGGTCAATAGCGGTTCTTGCCCTAGAGGTCTCCCATACGGTGCTGGGTGGAAGGCGAACCCAGTCGAAAAAGAATGCTGGAAAGGTTGTGGAGTATGAGCTGGAGGTAGTTGCTTTGTACTGGTAGATGGCGGTGGGCGACTTGGGCCATGGTAGAACTCGATCTGATCGAGATTCACCTTCATTTCCCAAAAGAGCAGTAAAGCACGATAGGGCTAAGCTTCAACAAACAAAGTAGCATCGGATAAGAGTAAGGCAGTGGCGACTGGGTCAGTTTGTCCCTGTCTGTCCTGTATCATAGCTAATGAAAAAGAAAAGGAAGGAAGGAGGTCAGCCAGCGTTTATAACACCCAGGTTCCACCAGTGCATTACTAGGTAGAAACAAACCAGCATAGCGCCGTCCAGGCTCTCTACAACCGAAGGCTGAGGAGTCGCTGCCTCGTTGATTTTCGCCCTCGCTTGCATCAGGTGAGAGCTTCAAGTGCGGCGGGCAAGTGGCCGAGCCGCGTCGGCGAAAGGGCCAATAGATTCAGAGTGCCCACGGTAGGAAGGCCCCTCTTTCTTGCCTATGAAACGTTGCAGCCTCCAAGACACCTCAGCTGACGATACAGAACCAGGGGAAGATTAACCAGAAAACTCGCCCAGTGCCGGCAGCAGCCTACTATTCGCGGATCCCGCGCGCCATCAATTTCATAGTTGATTGGTAACTCTCAGCTCGGCCACAGAGATCCTTGAGGCATTTTTGCGGTTGGCTGGTAGATCCAGGCAGATCTAATGACTGACGCAGCCAGTGGATAGGCGTATCTCCAGTTATCGGTCAGTCGGTTAGGTTGGGAAAGTGACCGTGTTGGGGCGCTGCGAGCATTCCCGAGGGAACCGAAGCCAGGGGCAAAGGCGACTGCCCCCACATTGCCATTCACATGCCCTCAGCTCTCCCCTGGTATCTTCTCGGCCTCGTGCAGGCGAAGGATACAGATTCGAGAGCAACGGAACGTTTCACACCCCAGTGAGGGCTGCCGGACATTCCCTCCTATATGTCGAGCACCAGCCGCTGTGGGAAGATAAAACCGCATGAATCGGAGTCATTTCACGGCGCCCATAGTAAGAAATGACAAGTGCGTCGACTCGCACAGGACAGGGAAACAAAGGGCAATCCAGGTGACTTGCAGTGCCGGTCTGTTCCCACCCAATGTCGCGGGTGGAGAAGCAGGCTGTGCTCGAGGAGTAGAGTTTTCAGGCGGCAGGGGGCCACGTCAGCCGACCAGGGGACAACACCTGAGGAAACGAAGAATTGAGAGGGGAAGAGTGTTGGACGCAAGAGTCTCGTCGTTGAGCGACGCACCGCGGCCTTATATAGATGGCGGACGTCGTCCGCCGGGCGGTGGAAGACGGCATATCCCGATCGGGCCTAGCGGACCACGCCAAACCCGGTACGGACCGGCTAAACCGGATCCGGACGGCGCGATGCCGGATCGAGCGCGGGCGGGGAGGGCGCCAAACCCAACGCGGGGGGCGGCCGAAACGGGCGGCGCGTCAGCAAATCGCAATTCTACTTTGAAATCGCTAGGTCTATATG
Organism: Aspergillus sp. PM3604; assembly: GCA_025768815.1. Classification (NCBI taxonomy): domain Eukaryota; kingdom Fungi; phylum Ascomycota; class Eurotiomycetes; order Eurotiales; family Aspergillaceae; genus Aspergillus; species Aspergillus sp. PM3604. Next base: position 1,995 of record JAMFNW010000134.1, on the reverse strand, counting down.
TTGCGTTTCCATAAAGTCCCCATATCATATATGTTATTCACAACTAGGCGAGCCAAAGTTGAGGCAACATACATTGGGAGAAGATCCTTTTCTTCTTAGACCATTTGTCACATAGTCTTGCTTCAATTCATTGGTTTAATCTCTCCATTACTCGGGTTTCCCCTTTCATATCCCTGTCCCCTTGTGTCTATCAGATGTGCGACCGTCGCAATACTTAGAACGTAAACACAGAGCATGGGAGAGTATCATGTGTGGCGGTAGAGAAAGAAAATCGGTTCCCACTGATCTACGTTGTGCAGTTGAGAAGATTCCAGTGAATGGCAGCAGGACGAGAGATGAGTATTAGTACCGACAAGCCATGCGCTTGCCTGCGTTCGTCTGACGAGGCCTGGACGATACCCATATAGAGTCTAAACTACGACAAACTGATCCTGAGCGCATGTGGGGAGGATGCTGGCTGGAACTAATACCCGACATGCTCTCAACGACTTGGACTGGTCCAATGGTTAATACCGGAAGTGTTTTCCAGAGCTGCCCGGTGTTTATTGCTTAGTAACATTAACCGCGCTCAAAAATCGAGGCGGTCGTGTTACCGCCCCCACCAAAAATAACACTCTTCCCGTAACATCACCTACTCACCTTGGTAGCCCAGCACTTCATCATCCAATAGATTAAATTATACTGAATTAACGCGTTTTTGAAGCTATTTAGGTTACCTAATCCAGTAATGTTCGTGATCTGTATAGAAATCCCGCTGTTTCTCTAATAAGTCGCGTTTTTTAGGTCCGATCCCGTTGAACCTGTCCCAGAAGTGCCTGAACTCTCTCCCCTCTATAATAGAGGCCTCGGATCCACACAGCAAGCAGTAATATGTTGATTCCTTATTCTAGACTGGTCTCATAAAGCTATCGCGAAGGAAACTGGTGTCTCAAAGCAGTCAGTAGAGCACCTGCAACACAATCTCCTCCACCATGGCAGTATCAAGAAGCCACGATATCGGAAGCTAGGAAGAGCTCAGAAGCTCTCTAAAGCAGATGAGGACTCTCTACTTGAGTATCTCCTTGCTAAGGGCTGGCGGATGCAGGATGAATTGGTTTAGTGGCTATACCATGAGCGAGGGGTAGAGATTTCTCGTCAAACAGTTGGACGCTTGCTTCAACATCATAAATGGTCCAGAAAGAGTTTAAAAAGGATATCTCTGAAGCAAAACAAGCATCTTAGACGCCTCTATCTTGATAATATACGCTCCTACGCCGCGGAGGACCTGGTATTTCTTAATAAATCAATATTTAATGAGAAGACTGGCTAGAGATATCATGGCTACGCATCTATTGGGGATGACGCTCGCGTATCTGCCGATATCCAGCGAGGTCGTACATGGAGTATCTGTTCTGCAATGGCTTTAGATAGTTGGCTTCCCTGTACTGGTATCAGGGAGGGCTACTTCAAAGCAGAAGACTTCTTTAAATAGGTTCATGATCAGCTACTCCCCGCCCTCGATATTAAAGGACAGGGGCGCCCGATAGTGGTAATACTCGACAATGTGTCAATACATATTAATAGCAGTATTACAGAGGCTGTAGAGGCCGCGGGGCATGTCATTCATCATTTGCCTCTATATTCTCTGGATTATAATCCTATCGAGCTTACATTCTCGGTGTTGAAGGCCTGGATGAAGCGGAACTGGGTCTTCTTACGTCAATCGTGCAGGAATTACGGGGAATTCCTTGAATTATCTATTCATGAGAGTTGCTGTGATAGATACGCCAGCATGCAATTTAACCACGCTGGCAGAGAGGGTATCTATATAGAAGAGGAAGAGATGATCAAATTTTACCGATATATAGAGGATGATAAAGACCCAGGCCACGATTGGCAGGGCCTTGAGAGTCCCCATTTATCACTGAGATTCTGCTGCCTATCCACGACTTGGAAATAACACATAATAACCGATGCTGTAGATTGCAGCCCTCGTTCTGGGTGGCTCGGCCACAA
>JAMFNW010000133.1:0-19604 GCA_025768815.1 Aspergillus sp. PM3604 | reverse complement strand
AGGCCAAGGTGCATCCCTGCCCGGACTGTGGGCGGGTCTTCACGCGGTCGACGGCGCGAAACTTCCACCGCGAGTCTGGAACCTGCGGCCTGAGTCCGAGGCAGCTGATGCTCCAAATGCAGATGCAGATGCAGGTGCAGGTCCAGCAGGCCCAGCAGGCGCAACCTCTGCTCTCCTCGTCGACCTCCTTCTATCCCCCCCTGAACGTGCCCTCACCACCGTTCGACTGGGACTGGAACAGCCAGATGGACATGTACTCGCCGGCGTTACTATGGGGGAACGGTCGATAGCATTTCCTTTCATTTCCTTTGTTGTTTTCTTGCTCTTCTTCTGTATTTAGCGTGTTGTACAATTCTAGAATATCGCCCCCGAATCCAGAATCTTGATTCTTCACGAATCCTCAGGCTGCGCCCGGAGTGGAGCCTTCATTGACAAACTCGAACCATTTGACGCCTTCACTGCTTCTGCTTAGTCTAAACCTGTTCTGCTTAGGCGTTTCAGCCGGCGGCTGATCGTGCAGGTGTGCCTTGATGCTGCTCCCACTAGCGCTTATGGCAGTGCTGCTCGTTGAACACGCCCAGGCGAATCATGTCCCTGCAGGCCTGCATGATTGACGTGGTGTCTTCTGCCTGCTGACAGAACTGTCCTTAAATACGCCTGGTTGAGTCTATTCGTGATCGTCCACGCAGCTCTCGGAACTCGTCCGTAAGGCGAACAAAGCAGCCAGTCCCTTCCTAGTGCTTATTAAGTGATTAGGCATTTATTGTCATCTTAGCTCTAGAAGAACTTTGATTCCAGTTTATTTCCGTTGCAGTTTTTTCGTGTCCGTTTTCGTTTCAGCCATTCGTTCGTTCAGTTATTCGTCAGTTATTCGTTCTAGCGACTACACCATGGCAAAGGAAACTAGATTCTACCCGTAAGCCCCCACCCTCGTTTACAGTGTCTATACAGTGTACAATCAAAGGATGTACTAACCGGCGTAGATACACCAGCAACGGCGGCGCCACGCTCGGCATCTCAGGCCCCGGCTTCGCCATCCTGGCCGGCGACACCCGCTCAACAGCGGGCTACAACATCAACACACGGCACGAACCCAAGGTCTTCACAATCCAAGACGCCGGGCGGTCATCCATCGTCATCTCCGTCATCGGCTTCGCCGCCGACGGCCACGCCCTGAAGGAGAAGCTCGACCACATCGTCGCCATGTACAAGTACCAGCACGGGCGGGGGATCAGTCTACGGGCGTGCGCGCAGCGCGTCTCTACCCTCCTCTACGAAAAGCGCTTCTTCCCTTACCAGCTGCAGACTATGGTTGCGGGACTGGATGCGGATGGGGAGGGGGCGGTTTACTACTACGACCCGGCGGGGTGTATTGAGAAGCGCACGCACTGTGCGGCGGGGGAGGCGAGTAGTCTCATGCTGCCGTTCCTGGACAGCCAGGTGCCCAGGCTGGGGAGGCTGGATCGGCACACGGCGGAGCAGCTGGTGCGAGATGCGTACCAGGGGGCGACGGAGAGGCATATCGAGGTTGGGGATCATTTGCAGATGCTGGTGGTGACGGCGGACGGGGTAGCCGAGCAGATCGTCGATTTGAAGAAGGATTAGCCAGTCGTAGTTTATTTTACAGCATTGATTTGCGTGATTTTCTTTTACAGTAACGAGAGTTGAGGTGTTAGAGCTCTCAGTGCTGTCTGTCAATTCTTTGCCTCATGCCACTTTAGCCGGATGCCACGATATCCGGATCATAGTACCGAGCACGACAGCCAGTATACCACCGCCAGCCCCACTACTGTGTTACCAGGCTGATGTGTTGGATGAGATGTTCCGAATTCGGCCCCCTGCAGCTGCATGCTGCGAGGAGATGAGCAGATGAACGCCAATACACAGGCGAGGTCCTGCACCGTGCGATGCGAGTTTCGACCGAGACGCCGTGTCTCCTCGGTGACTGTGGGCCACGGCAAAGTACGTGCTTTCAGCCCCCAATGCTAGCTGAAGACTAGCTGCTGCCCATGTGGCCGGCCGTGGTAACTGCGAACTTCATCAGCTTATTCAGTGGGGGAGTGGGGGGAGAGCTGCCTTCTTCACAGCAACTTACAAGAGCTTTCAGCCCCAGGGTGAAACAGCTGTACTCAGAGTAAAGTAAAGGACCTTAGGCCGTAGCCATATGGCCATCTGACAGACGCACTTGCGGTCAAACCCGCCGGTCCGGTGGATCCGGCTCGCAACCGCGATGAGTCGATGGGCTGAGGTGATCGGGATGTAGCTCAGAAAATCCCAACGGTGGCGTTTCGGGAGCGCAAATGTGAGTGGGATACTGGCAGGAAGTCCAGATCCTTCAAGCCATGTGGATTCAAGCAGTGCCAGAGGCGCAGTGGCGCGCCAGGGAGATGCTGGATCGCTTACCCGTGCCAACGGTTGGGTCTTTATAGGTCTTGGCGATGCGTCTCGATCGTGTATTGCAGTTTGCAAAGTTGTCATCGGACGCCTGAATGGTATTTTACTCTAATTACAGACGTCTGTTCCTTAGTGGCTTTCCTTCGGCGAATCCTGCTGGCAGGGGCTGTATAGTATCTTGTTAGTAGATGGTGTTTACATGAAGATGACTGGAAGAACGAGGCGAAGGAACTGCTGTAATCTGCTGGACGGCTAACAGCATCAAAGCATGAGGGACTTAAGCTGGACATGATGGACTTGAGCGGATATATTTTGTAATTCTGCCAAGTGGTTGCGCTGGCCTGGATATCACTCGTTTGTCTTACCAAAGTACCTTGGCCTTTTGCAGAATATATGTCTATAACGCTCGTTCCATCTTTCTTCACTCCACAGATCACCTGCATATCATATTTCGTGTGAGCATCAGATACAGATTCAGCAAGATGCGCATTTTATGTCTCCACGGCCACACGCAGACGGGGCCCGTCTTCGAAAGAAAGACGCACCGGCTGCAGCAGCACATCCAGAGAGCGTTCCCAAACGCCTCCTTCTACTTCCCAACGGGAGAAATCTCATACAAAGTGTCCGACAGACTGGACTACCTCCAAGAGATCCAAAGAGAAAGGTCAGACACCTTCAAAGACCCAGACGAAATCGACACCCATGCCTGGTTCAGACTACACGAGGATGATCCCCCAACAGGACTGCTCGACAGCATCAACAGAGTAGCAGAGGTGCTGCGCACAGAAGGCCCCTTTGACGGCATCATCTGCTTCTCCCAGGGCTCCGTTGTAGGAGGCATGGTTGCATCTCTCCTCGAGGGCCCCCGACGACGCCAAAGATTCGAAGAATACGCCGCCACATTCCCTGATGCCGTGCGGTATCCAGAGCCCTACAAAGACCTCGACCACCCACCCTTCAAATTCGGCATCACATACGGCGCCTACATGGGCGTGAGCCCCGTCTTCTCAGCCTTCTACGAAAACCCCATCATCGAGACGCCTTTCCTGCACTTCATGGGAGAATTCGACCCCGTCGTGCCATCTGAGATGGCTGCCGCGGTGGACAAAGCACAGATTGGAGGGCCTCGACGGCAGAAGATCATGCACCCAGGGGCTCACGCAATCCCTATTGGGGCTGAATACCACGAGGCCGTGGTTGACTTTATCCGGTCTGTTGGTGATGGCTCTTACTTTAGCCTTCCCACCAGTCTGCCAGCTGATGGCGTTCCATCACTGGACTACCACGACTCGGCAGAGCAAACACCCATCCAGACGCCCTTGTTAACGCCATCGCTGGCTACGGCGGTCGATTCAACCCCACTGCCATCCACTGAGGCACCCCTCCTGGCATCTGAAAAGCTAGACCGATGGCGGAAATCGCGAAGCCCTCGCAGACCCATCTCACGTCGTGGCCGTTCCCTATTCTCCGGTCGAAGGTCTACCAGCTCCAGCGCTGTATCTAGAGCTGAATCACAACATTCAGATGTTACACAAATACGGGCACCGTCCGAGTTTGGCTCGGTCGCGTCTTCAACAGACAAAGAGCCCAGCGGGGTTGTTACAGTGGTGGAGGAGGATATGATGGAGCCGGGATACGACACGGAGGACTGGCAGGAGCTGATGCTGTCAGACTTGCTGAATATGATGCTCAGGCGGCAGGGCCGGCCTGGGAAATTCTACTTTGTGCCTGATGGGGGGGATGGGAGTATGGTAAATGGGATGAGCTTAGAGTAGATGTCTTTCCTTCTGTTACTTTCTGGTTATGCCGGTCTTCATGTTTCCTTCCCTTTTATTCTGTCTTTTATCTGATCTTGTCGACCAAGAATACGTGAGATTGCGCAGTTTGCAGTTATATTTTCTATGTACATATGAATCCAGATTGAATAACTTGCAAATTTAAAGAAAAGTACAGATATCAAATTTGCCCAGGCGTAAAATGCAAGTCCAATTTAAAATAAAGAAAAGGTATATCAAGAAGGTAAGAAATATAAAGAAGGACATCTAATTAATTAAACAAACAACCCCGGACGAGCCTCGTTCACCCGAGATCTGGTAAAGACCTTGGGCGAAGCAGATGCACTCGGAGACTCAGAGAAGAAGCCAGCTTCCACCAGAGTCCGAACATTGCTCTTCATTGCAGCGTCTACTTGCCCACTCGGCCTGGCATCTGCAGGCTGCTTCACCCCAAAGCTCATCTGGGGATCCTGAAGCATAGCCAGCACCGGCAGAAACGGCGCCTGGTTCGACTGGCGAGAGACAAAGTCCTGAGCAGCCTGCTTCCAGTTCTTCGCGCTCATAGGAGTCAGCTTCATGCCGGTTGCTTCTTTGACGAGCTCCCAGAAGCGCGAGACCGTGGTTCCATTATCCACGTTATCAATCGATGGAGAGTCACCGCTGGCTGCAAATGTCGTGCCCAAGATACGGGTTGATACCTCCTCAGCATCAGCAACTGTCAACCACTGCTCTCCTCCTTCAGCGGGATACGCTCCAATCTGGATACACGCCTGGACCAGCTTCCACAGAAAATCATCGGTATTCGGGACAGCATCCTGCTCAGTACCAATGACCCAACCGGGACGGACAATCGACACGCGATGCACAGACTGATGGCCCGCAAACCGCGAGACCAGCTCCTCAGCAACGAATTTACTCTGACTGTACCCGTTGGCCTGTTCAAGGGCCTTCAGGAACGACTCAAAGTCCTGCCCGGGTGATTTCTTCAGCCCTCCTGAAACAAACGTGAAACTACCAGGCTCTGCCCACTGCGCTACGGCAGTCAAAAGCTCCACGGTGGAGTCTACATTCGCAGCCTTCAGCGCCTGGTATGGAGCCTGCCACTGCACCGCTGCACCGTTGTGGATGATCGAGGTGACTCGAGTCTCTGGCTCTCCTAGACCGCAGAGCATCCGCCACTGTTCCGACTGGAGACCAAGCTGGGGCATTGCCAGGTCTCCTGGCCAGCATTCCACCCGGCTTGAGTAGGAAGGGGACCACCATTTAGCCATTGTTGCAGTGGATACGACTCGGGCCATACCCTTGGTGGCATCACTGGCGCGAACATGAACGATGACTCGTTGCACACTGGGATCGGCGAGCAGTTGGCGTAGAATCTGTGATCCTAGTAAACCCGTTGCACCGGTCAGGAAGACCCGTCGCTTATGCTTGATGGATTCCGACCGGCGTGTTAATTCTCTGTACACGCTTTGGAGTTCTTTCGACAGGTCGAGGGTTGGTACAACCGGGCTTGTCCTACCTGATTGAGGCCCTTTGATGAGGTCTGCCAAGTCCGTCAGGGTGAGTTTGAGGTCGTATAATGTGCCAACGGTCATCTTGGTTCCCCACTCGCTGCGGATGAATGTGACGATAGTGATGAGCTGGATGGAGTCCAAACCGAGAACGGACAAGGGGAAGTCCCGGCCTTCAAGAGCTGCTGTCTTCTCACCAGCGAGATCAAGAATCTTCTGGTTGAGGCAAAGGGCAACGCTATCTGAAGGATCAATGGCAGGGAAGGCAGCAGTTGTCTCGTCAAGCTCAATGATATTTCCACTTGGGTTAAGCAGTTCCTCTCGCAGTGCCTTTCTCTCTAGCTTCCCAGACAGCGAGGTAGGCATTTGCGGCCACAGCTGGTATCGTGTAGGCACCATGTGGTGAGGGAGGACCTTTTCAAGCTGGAGTTTGATATCCGACATGCTCTTGAGATCAGAGGTGCTCAATCGCTGGAGGATATTCTCTGACGAATCGCCTTCATTCCACGTCGCTTCATCGCAGAAGAGAAAGGCGACGAGGTGGACTTGACTCTCCTGTCTGAAAACCTCAACCGCAGTCCCAGCAGCTTTGGGGAACAGATTCGTAACATGGTATTCGACCTCTGCGATTTCGACACGCTGGCCGCGGATCTTGACCTGCGTGTCCTTGCGTGCTTCAATAATGATCGACCCATCCTCATCGAAGTGCACCAAGTCACCGGTCTTATAGAACCTTCGAGGGCCAGAACCCTGTGTCTTCGCCCAGCGGGGATCAAAGATATAAGCTGCTGCCGTCTTCTCCGGGTCATTCAGGTATCCACGGCCAAGGTGACCTCCCTCGACAAGAAGCTCGCCCGTTGCCCCGATAGGAAGCAGAGAGTCATGGTCCTTGGGATCCACAATCCAGGCCCTGCCCGTGGTCGGAGGACCGATATTGGCGGAATATGTATCTATCAGGACAGGTCGCCTAACGGTGCTAACGACAGAGCATTCAGCAGGACCATAGGCATTGAGAAGAGTAAGTTTATCGGCCCATACACGCTGGACATCCGTCGCCATGGGCTCACCGGCTAGAGCCAGTGTCTTGAGACAAGGGACGTCTTCAGGACGCATATGGCGGGCGTACGACGAGGTCAAGGAGATCATGTTAACGTTCATGTTCCTGATAACCGGCGCGACGCTGCCGTTGCGGTCTTCCTCTGCTGGGACGCAGATGGTGCTGCCTGCCATCAAGGACCCGATGGTCTCGTAGATACTCAGGTCGAATGCTGGGGATGCGAAAAAGAGCTGTCGTGTGTTTGTATCTAGGCCGAGGGCGGGAATGTGTCCTGCTGCGCCTACGGCGTAGCTCTGGTGGGTTGTTACCACGCCCTTTGGCTGGCCGGTCGTCCCTGATGTAAAGACGAGATACATGGCGCGGTCAGACGGCAGGTCCCTTTCTGATGGAAGAGGAATTGCTGGAGTAGTTTGGGATTGGAACCAGGCTGCGTCAACAACCTGCGCTGTTCCATTGAACGCGGTGAATTTCTCTTTACATGAGTCTGAGATCAGAATAGTTCTGGCCTGAACCATCTCCATCATGTAGTTGAGTCGCTGCTCTGGGTAGATGGGATCAAGCAGGAGGAATGCACCGCCGGCCTTCAACGCAGCAAGCATGGACACGATCATCCACTGGGAGCGGTGGAAGGAGATGGGGATGACCGTTTCTGGGCCGACGTTGCAGCTCTGGATCAGCCAGCTGGCAAGTCTACCTGCGAGGCTGTCTAATTGTGCGTATGAAAGTTCCCCATCCCAAGCCGACACAGCGGTGGCATCAGGGTGAGTGGCAAGGGAGCGACTGATTGCGTCCAGGGGTAGTGATGCTGGATATTGCTCTGCGACTTTATCCCAGGAGTCAAGCTGGGCCAGATCCTGGGGAGAAATAAGATCAATGTCCCTCAATTTCTCTGTCCCACTCGTCGCGATGAGCTGGGAGACGATGTTCTCGAACTGGAAGACGAGCCGCTCCATCTGCGGTTTCGATATCAGGCTGTCGTCGTATGAAGCAAGCAGCTTAAAGGTGCCATTCCCGGCCAGCGAGCACTGTACTGTCAGGGCGTAATTGTAGAAACCAGCCTCGATTCCATCCCTGTTCTCCTCAGCAAGGAGATGGCTATATGGCCGCGACTCCGCCATGCCTGCTGGCTGGAACGCAAAAAGGGTCTGGAAGTTGCAGATTGCGGCTGTAGTGGCATTCAACCGCTTCAGATTCTGTAGTCCGATGTGCTGATGGGGAATGATCTCGGTGAAATAGGCCTGAGTCGCCTGGAGATAGTCGCGTACAAGCTGGTTGCGATTCCCGTCCAGACAAACAGGAACTGTTGCCAGAGTAGGGCCAACGACCTTGTCGATGTCTGCCATGTTGCTGTTGCGCCCGCTTAATGTCGCTCCATATGCAATCTGGTCAACTCCCAGATGGCTGGACTGCACGAGAGCCCAGGCGGCATTTGCAACGGTCGACAGAGTCACTCTTGACGGCCCCTCGATGGACAGTCTGGTCTCACGCTCGTAGACGCTGTTGGGCTGTGGCCGGTATGTCGGGGCTGGCAGCCGGGGAAACAAGTCCACATCCTCAATATGGGCAGTCTTCTGCTTCCAAAACTCCTCAGTCTGCGCCTTTTGCTTCTGCTGGAACGTGCGCTGGATGAACTGGCGAAACGAAGGCCGCTGGGGGATATTGCCGTCCGCATACACAGCCGCGACGTCACGCAGGATAAGCTCAACGGAGAAACCGTCGTAGATGCTATGGTGGGCACTCCAGACCACATGGGAAGCGGAGATGGCCAGTCGCGACAGTGGTTCGCCCAGTTGCAGAGCGATCGCTTGATCTGCTGTGAGATATGCCTGCAGATCGCTGCAGTCGCTCCACGGGTCCACCGCGTGCTTCAGCACCACCTGCATGGCATTTTCTCCGAGCATCAGGATGCGCGTGCGTAGGATCGCGTGTTTCTGGAAAACGGTGGTCCAGGCCTGTTTCATGCGTTCCTGATCGACCCCGGGCTGGAGCTTGTACACATGCTGTGCCATGTACGCGCCTGGGGTCGTCACGGAGAGGGTTATCAGGCCCTGCTGCAATGGCGTGCAAGGGTAGATATCTTGCACTTGGTCGGGAGATGTTTTGCATTGTTTGGCAACGCTATTAAGCACATTGTTGAGTTTGTTCTGGCTCTTCGCCGGGGGAGTTGACAGAAGGGGAGACATGGCTGGGCACAGCAATGTGCACCAAACCAGGTCTTTGAATATCTGGTTTGAATATTTGGATATATTTTGAAGGTAAGTACCGGCCTCGCGGCAGCCAAAGTACACTACCTATATATGCAGTCGCTCGTTCCTGCTAATCAAACTCCTTCAGATGGTCCTATTACTGGGAATACCCGGAAACCACTTCGCTCGCTGTCTGACATGTCGCTATAGATTCCATTAGCAATGGAATCAAGTAAACAATCAGCCAGGATCAGTCCCGCCGGGGCTGGATGGCTGACGGGCTGTTAGTGCTGAGTTCAGCCTGATCCTTAGCCAGGATCCTTGGGGCTGCAGGCTGCATGTTGGCCTGCAGGCCTGTACTTCCTGCAGAACGGCATCAAGTCATCATAGCAGGGTCCTCCCGGGATCTCGGCCTTCACCAAGGCATTAAGCAGCCCGGAACCACGTTGTTCAACACGTAGTGGTGTTCGCAGCATCGCCTCAGTGGAGCCCTGACCAAGGGTTGTGGGCTGATCCTTAGCTGCGTCTTAGCTCTCATCTCATAGATTGTTTGTTTATTTCCGACGTTAATTTTCCTCCTGCTGTATTTCAGCTGGCCGCGCTAGTATTTTTCAAATGGCCTGCCACCGGGACTTTGGATGCGATGTCTATAGATGCTGCGGGAGCGTGATATAAAAACATTGCGCCTTAGTATTGCAATAAGAGATTATGTGCGGCCAAGCTGTCTGGGCGAGCTCACAGTCCTAAGCATTCGCTCTTTTGCTTGTTCTTTTTCTTCTCTTTTTTTTTTTTCTTCCAGCGCTGAGATACCCAGTCTTTCTCTCTTCCATTCGTTCCATACCAAGATGTCTACGCCCTGGCTGCATCTTGAGATCAGGCGGATTTGTGCCAATGTCTTGCAACTGGAATTGAACGATGTCGACCCCCAGCGTTCGTTCCTGGCACTGGGCGGCGACTCGCTGCTGGCCATCAAGGTGCTGGCCCAGTGTCGTGCGCAGGGCATCACCATCAACATTGCCGATATCATGGCTGCCGGCACCATCGAGTCGCTGTATTCAATGGCACAGGGCCCTCCAGAAGTGGCCTCGTCCGATAGCAGCATCGTCGACAGCTCAGTGCCAGACCTAGGCACTCTCACGCCGACCACAGAGATCGGGTTGGTCTTGGTAGACAAGATCTCTCCTGAGATTGAAGCCAAGCTGTCTGCGGTGTCTGCATCGCGAGACCATGTCGTCCAGGCTATCGTTCCCTGTTCAGCCATTCAAGACCGCATGCTCGTCAGTCAACTGCAAAACCCTCATCTATACTCCTGCTGCTTCGTCCTCAAATTCACACATTCGCACTCTGGGCTCCCGGTCAATGCCCAGCGTCTAGGAGAGGCCTGGGCCCAGGTCGTCAAGCGGCACTCGAGTCTTCGCACAGCCCTCGTCGAGAGCACCCAGCGACCTGGTCACTATAACCAGGTCATCCTGGCCGATATCACTCCCTCGATCGAATACTACGAGGGCACCGACCACCTCTCCTCCCCCGAGTTCAGCGTCAAAACCCCCGTCACCTTCGAAGCGCATACAATCCCCCACCGTGTCCAACTCGTCCAATCCTCTCCTTCCGACCTTTATATGAAACTCGATGTATCACACGTGCTGGTGGATGGACAATCGGCGGAGGTTCTGCTGCGAGATCTGAGCGACGCCTATCGCGATGGCAAGCTCGCCCCTGCCTCGTTATCATACAGTGACTATGTCACCTCATACCTCCACGAGCCCTCGCGGCAGACCGAGCCGGCAAAGGAGGATACAAGCCTGGAGATCACCCCGTTGACAGTCCCAATGGACCGTCCAAACGAGGGATTGACCGGCTTCGACACCGTCAGTATGGACGTGCCTCTGGACTCTCAACTCGTTCAGGCCGTCTGTGCCCGATACTCCGTGACTCTCGCCACCGTGTGCCAGCTGGCCTGGGGACTGGTGCTGCGATGCTACGGAGGGACAGACAGCGTGTGCTTCTCGTACGTCAACTCCGGTCGCTCGATGTCTATCCCCGGCGTGCATGATGTGATCGGGCCTATCGTGCAGACCTCGCTATGCTCGATCCAGTTGCCTGCAGCAGACGAATTGTCCTCGACCCTGCAGCTTCTTCACAAGGATGCCCTGCAGGCACTGTCTCAGATCTCGCCGCTGGAGTCTACAAGCAGCACGTCCAAGTCGGCGCGTCAGCTCAGTAACACGACAGTGTCGTTCCAGCACGCTATAGATGATCGCCCTGTGCGTGGGGCAAATCTGTCTGTTGCAATTGAAGGGAAGGCCAACCCGACCGATGTAAGCCCTAACCCACCAAACTAATAAAGGCGCCACTAATATACGCAGTACGATATCTCTCTAGGAATCACGTCAGGTCCCGATGGTCTGTGTATTGACCTCGACTACTGGGGCTCGCGACTCGACAGGGACAGTGCTAAGGCGATGCTGGGTGCATTCGAGGCTGCAATCAGGGGAGTCGTTGGCTCCCCCAATGCCTCAATATCCAACATCAGTGTTCTATCACCAAGCGACGAGGCCCAACTCAGCCAGTGGAACTCGCACATTCCCAAGGCCAGCCGGGTCTGTGTCCATGATAAGATTATTGAAATTTCCAAGCTTCAGCCAGACGCTGCTGCTGTTAATTCCTGGGATGGAGATCTGACTTACGCTGAGCTCACCTCGCAAGCATCGACGCTGGCACACCATCTGCGAAATGAGCTGGGTGTCGGTCCTGAGAGGTTCGTCGGTATCTGCATGGACAAGTCAAAATTGACGATTGTCTCCATGCTCGCTGTTCTCATGGCCGGTGGCATTGTCGTCCCGCTCGGTGTTTCCCACCCTAGGGCTCGAGTCAAGGGCCTCCTCACAGACACCGCAGCAGTTGCTCTTCTCGTTGACTCCAAACACGCTGAGCGACTTGCCGGCTTGGAGCTGGAAGCTACCTCCACCTTGACTGTAGACCAGCAGCTCCTAGAGTCCCTCCCCAGCCTGCCCGAACCTCCAGTCTCTGGAACAACGGCAGACAACGCTGCATGGGTCATCTACACGTCAGGAAGTACAGGTGTGCCCAAAGGTGTCGTCCTGCTACACCAGAATATCTCGACCAGTGTTCTAGCGCACGGGGGCATGTTCGGCGTCAACTGCACAACCCGCGCCGCGCAGTTCGCCGCCTACACATTCGACGTCAGTCTGTCTGATATCGTCATGACCCTCTTCCACGGCGGGTGCATCTGCGTCTTCTCCGAGGAAAGCCGTATGAACAGCCTCACTGAAGCTCTCCAAAGTCTCGCTGTCAACTACGTAAACCTCACTCCCACCGTCCTCGGCCTGCTAGATCCAGCTGAGCTGCCGGAGATCCGCACCGTCGTGGCCGGTGGAGAGGCCATGGATCCTGGTATCGTGAAGAAGTGGTCACCATACGCAAAGGTATACAACTCCGTCGGTCCCTCGGAGTGTACTATCATTGCCGTCGCAGCTGGACCAGTCACAGACCCTGCCCAGGCTGCGAATGTTGGATATCCCACCGGCACCCGGTTATGGGTGACTCTGCCCACTGATCCCAACCAGCTGTGCCCTGTGGGTGTACCAGGTGAACTCCTGATCGAAGGCCCAATGCTGTCCCGTGGATATCTCAACGACCCAGAGAAGACCGCCGCAGCATTTATCACTGATCCGGCCTTCATAACAGACCTGGAGACCCGCAATCCCGCATGGAAGGTCCAGTTCCAGGGCAGCCAGCGCAGAATGTACCGGTCAGGCGATCTCGTCCGACAGAACAAGGACGGCTCACTGGTGCACATGGGCCGACGAGACACCCAGGTGAAGATCCGAGGACAGCGAGTCGAAATCGGCGAGATCGAGTACTGGATCACGCAGTGCCTCAAGGACGTGCGCCACGTGGCAGTCCTAGTCATCGAACGAGGCCAAGCAAAGGAGCAAAAGTCCCTGGTTGCAGCTATCGAATTCAAAGAGGAGAACCAGTTCTTCAAGCACGGCGACGATGTATATCCGGCTGATAATGCTGAGGATCCCCCTGCACCGCCGCAGCTGCTCCCCCTGACTGAGTCGCTGTCGGGAGCTCTACATGAGCTGCGCTCGTCTCTGCTGGAGCATCTCCCCCCATACATGTCTCCTACCATGTACGCCCCAGTCTCGCAGCTCCCGCTGAATCTATCTGGTAAAATTGACCGACGCGCGGTAACCCGTTTCATCAACGACCAGGATGACGCGCAGCTGCAGCAGTATCTCGCCGTCGGCGGTCCGCACAAGGAACCCTCCACGGAGACCGAGTATAAACTGCAGCAGCTGTGGGCGAAGACCCTCGGTGTTGATGTATCCCAGGTCAGTGCCGATAGCCACTTCTTCCATATCGGCGGTGACTCTGTTGCTGCCATGCGGGTTGTCTCTGTTGCGCGAGACGTCGAGTTAGTCCTTCGCGTCGCAGATCTCTTCGAGTATCCCCGTCTCCAGGAGCTTGCGCGCGTAGTCGAGAATCGTGTTCTAGAGGAGAACGACGAGGAAGACCCGATACCGTTCAGTGTGTGGAGGGAGAGCGCCAGTATCGACCCTGGCGAGGAAGAAGGCAAGCCCGTCCAGATCGCAGAGCTGTGCGGTCTACCCAGGGAACAGATTGAAGAAGTCCTCCCCTGCACTGCCCTTCAAGAGGGACTCATCGCCCTTACAGCGCAGCAGCCGACGGCATACATAGACCGTCTAGCATTTTCTCTTGCTGATAATGTGGATGTGGACAAATTCCGCGCTGCCTGGCAGACAGTCGTTGACAGGACTTCCACCCTGCGGACGCGAATCGTATCTGGACCAGAGACTGGATCGTTACAGGTTATCATCACGCCTGGGGAGATCAACTGGCACCTGGCATCTTCATTGGAAACATACCTCGAGTCCGACAGACAAACAGGCATGGCAACAGGCCTCCCTTTGAACCGTTTCGCCCTCGTCAACCAGCCAGACGGCCAGCGGTTCTTCGTCTGGACAGCCCACCACAGTACGTACGATGGATGGAGTCGTGGTCTCGTCCTGCAGCAGGTCGCCAATGTATACATGGGTCAGGAGCTGGCCCCGGCGGCTTCATTCTCGCGCTTCATTCAGTACGTCGAGCGCTCCCAGACGCACGAGGCAACGGCTTCATACTGGCGCACACAGCTCTCAGGCGAAGCAAGCGCTGAATTCCCTGCTTCCCCGAGTGCAAACTACAGACCTCGTCCCCAGCAGCGTCATAAGCATGGTATCAGTTTAGCCAAAGCAGGTTCAACAGGCGTCATGCTGCCGGATCTTCTTCGCGGGGCGTGGGCGCTCGTCGTCCATCAGTATATAAAGAGTGACCCTGTTTTCGCTGTTGCTCTGTCTGGACGTAATGCCCCAGTGCGTAATGTGGCGAATATCACCGGTCCTACATTGACGACTGTCCCTGTGCGTGTCGCTATCAACCCGGAGCAGGGCGTGCAGGAGTTCCTCCAGGACGTGCGACAGCAGTCCGTCGGGATGATTCCGTACGAGCACACTGGTCTGCAAAAGATCAGGAAAATTGTCCCAGAGGTGTCAGCAGCGATAGATCTAAAGCATTTGTTCGTCGTGCAGCCAGCCAGCGACGACGAGCGGCAGTTCAAGATCCCAGGTGTTGATGACCATCTTGTCGATGTGGACGAGTTCGACAGTTATGGTCTCAATGTGGAATGCACCCTTTCTGGCCAGTCTGTCCATGTCGATGTCCGGTTTGACGGGAAAATGTTGTCGCCTGCGCAGGTCGTGCGTTTGATGAGCCAGTTCGAGTCGCTTGTGCAGCAGCTGCATGCCCAGGGCCAAGGCAGCGTTAAGATCAAGGACCTGGAGCTCCTCAGTGTTGAAGATATCAAGCAGCTGGAGAAGTGGAATTCCGAACCTCTTCTCAGCGCGCTTGATGACACCTTGCATGGTGTAGTCACCTCTGTTGCTTGCTCCCAGCCTCAAGCCACTGCCATTGAAGCATGGGACGGGTCCCTTACATACGAGCAGCTGCTCTCCTATGCATCAACACTCGCCAGCCACCTGGTTCACCTAGGGGTTGGACCGGAGGTTTCTGTTCCTGTATGTATGGACAAGTCCGTCTGGGCCATGGTCTCTTTCCTGGCTGTCTTGCAGGCTGGAGGCGTTGTTGTGCCCCTAGGCGTCGGCCATCCCCTTCCTCGCATTGCTGCGATAATCGCAGATACCAAAGCCCGCGTTGTTCTAGTAGACTCGAAGCAGGCCGGTCGTTTAGCAGAGCTCATCTCCACGCATGATATCTCATTGTTCCCCGTCGGGGCTGAAACGCTGGACAACCTGCCAGCTGCGTCGTCCACCGCAGTATCAGTAACCCCAGACAACGCTGCCTGGATCGTCTACACCTCTGGATCAACCGGCCAGCCAAAGGGCGTTGTCCTCACACACGCAAATCTATCAACGGCAGTGAAGACCCACGGCGCCCGCTTTGGACTGGGCACACACACACGCACAATCCAGTTCGCGGCACATACCTTCGACGCTGTGCTTCAGGACTACTTCACCACTCTCGTCAGCGGGGGCATCGTCTGCGTCCCATCCGAAGAGGACAGGATGAGCAACCTGGCCGGCATCATGCGATCCATGGCCGTCAACTTCGCGAACCTAACCTCAACCGTCGCGCGCCTTCTCACCCCCGAACAAGTCCCCAGTCTGAAACTGCTCGTTCTCGCAGGCGAACAAATCCAAGACGCCGTCGTCGAGACATGGTATAACCACGCCGACGTACTAAACGTCTACGGTCCAACCGAGTGCTCCATCAACTCCACCTGCAACGGCCCGATCACCGATCTCTCCGATGCCCAGAGTATCGGCCACGGCATGGGCTCTCGCATCTGGATCGCTGATGCCACGAACCCGCACCGGCTCAGCCCAGTGGGGACGCCCGGTGAGATTCTTATCCAGGGCCCGGGTCTCGCGCGGGAATACCTGGGAGATAAAGCTAAAACGGACGGCGCGTTCATCCGCAACCCTGAGTTCGCTACGCAGTTCAGGATCTCGGATTGCCGGGTTTACCGCACAGGAGATCTGGGGAGACAGACAGAGGACGGGAAGATATTGTATCTCGGCCGCATTGACAGGCAGATCAAGATCCGCGGGCAGCGCGTTGAAATTGGGGAAATTGAGCACTTGGTTGGACATCATTTGGCGGATGTCAAGCATGTCGCTGTGGTTGCCATCTCGCGCGGGGGAGACAAGCAGATGCGTCTTGCTGCGGTGATTCAATTCGACGAAGGGAGGAAGGCTGATGCTGAGACCTTTGCTCAGCTGAAGAAGACACTGGCGTCCCAAATGCCCAGTTACATGGTGCCTGGGCTATACATCCCTGTTGATACTGTCCCATTAACCGTCTCTGGGAAGTTGGATCGACGGGTTATTCGCCAGATGGTGGAAGAGATGCCCGCCTCTGAACTCGAGCAGTACTTCGCTGGCGAAGTGCGCGAGACCCGAGTTCCTGTCTCTACAGATATGGAGAAGGCGCTGCAGCGCGTATGGGCAAATTCCTTGGGAGTTGAAGTCGAGGCCATTGGAGCCGACGATGATTTCTTCCAGCTGGGCGGAGACTCCGTCGTGGCGATGCATATCTCTGCTACGAGTCGTCAGGATCCGGCTCTTGCTGGTCTGGCTGTTGCCGATATCTTCTTGCATCCGCGACTGTCAGACTTGGCGAGGTTTTTGGAGGAGAGAAATGTTGTAGAGGGGGATATTGAGGAAGAGGAGGACGATAGTCCGTTTGCATTGCTTCAGGAGGCGTTGGATTTGGATTCTCTCTAGCATTTACACTGTCACTTAGTTCTTATGTCTGTCGGAGTTATGATTTTCTTTCAATAGTTTCTGAATAATCATACAATAAACAATATTTCATTACGACCGTCGCTTTACAAGCACCTTGACTCCATCCGGGGGCACGACAGCCTCCGCCATCCAGCGATTAGGAGGTCTCTGTCCGCCATATTCCTCAGGAAATTTCACATCATAGTTCTGCAGAACATACGCAATGATCATCTTCAGCTCGAAGTCGATCAAAAACCGCCCCGGACAAGCATGCCTCCCATGTCCAAACCCCAGATAGTGCGGCCCCGTCGACACAAAGCTCTGCGAGCCAGTCTGTCCTGAATCGTCCGCCTCTCGAGCACGCGAGAACCTGAACGGGTCATACTTGAGGGGGTCTTCATATACAGCCCCGTCGACATGTGCCTGCTGGGTGAGAAACGAGAACTGAACGCCCTTGGGTAGGTCAAGCCCTGCATCCGTGGTCACCCCATCGGTAATCACCTTGCGAAACCCTGCTCGGCCGCCAAAGGAGTGAAGCCTTATTGTCTCGCGCGCGACACTATCCGCCTTGAACATCCGGGACACCTTGCTCTTTGTCCACTGCGTATCGGAGCCTAGTATCTGCGCGGCCTCGTCCCGGAGAGCAGCGACGGTGTTGTACTCCGTGTCAGAGCCGAGAATATTCAAGAGCATGTTCGTCGTCTGGATACTTGTCTGGTGCATCGAGCCGAAGTTCGCCGCTGTCAGGCGCGTCGCGATGTTATTCAGGTCGTATAGTTCGTGTGGTCTTTTCTTCTACGCGTACCGCAGCATCATCTGGATGTGGTCCTGCGGTTCGACGTGCGATGAATCGTCTGCACTGTATTTGAGTGTCTTGAGACGCTCGTTGTATAGCGGTTGGAAGTGTTTTCGCACGCGTCTGTTTGCCAGTCTAGCCTTGAGCCCGACCAGAGGGCCTAGAAATGGACGTAGTACGGTAGGGAGGCCGCCAACCACTCCAGCAGTGATCAGGCAGCCATCAACTGCATCAAGACAGTCGCTGAGATATTCCTGGTTGCGGCCTGCAGCTATTAGTATACATACATGGCCCCATTAAGACAACTTACACAGCGGCAATCCCACCGTAAACCGACTCGCAGCCTGGGCCACAACCACCCTGACCGTCTTCAGCAAGTCAATCTCCTTCCAATTATCCGTATCAGTCCCAAAATGCGCATCAAACGCAACCCCCAATTCATCATTCAACGCGGCGACAATGTTCTCCAACACGGAATTCAGCTCCGTCCGCACCAGCATCCCCTGCCACGGATCCGTGATATACTTCGCATGTCCCAGGCTATAATCCGCCTGGTCAATTTCCGCAAACGCCTGGTCCACACTAAGCACGCTGTCCGGCTGCGCATTCGCCCATCGCAGCGAGCTCCCAGGTAGCACCAGTTCACAGCGCAGTCCAAAACCAGGAAGAACGACCGCCTCGCCGTGCTTGAGGTATTTCTCGTAGGCCTCACGGAACAGCGACTCGCAGCCTGCCAGGTATGCCAGGCGCGTCTTGAGGCTGAACCCGGCTTTCCCTGGGGGTTCTCGTATATAAGCGACGCCTTTGGGGGTCGGGGCGCGGAAGAATGTTGCGTTGATGAGGTAGAGTAGGGCTGCGGGGAGGAGGCAGTAGATGGCTACGCCGAGTATACCGCCGTCCATAGCGAGCATTGTCGCGTCGACAGGGGGTTTGTCGGAGTGATGGAATGATTGATTGAGACTGGGTGAGATTGGAGTGATATAAGACCAGCCATCACGATACGTGATTTGGGCGGGGCAAAGTCAATCTAATACGGGACCCCTAATTGGCCTGTCGACTTGAAGGATGTTGGCGCAGCGGTGAATGTTTCTTGGCGCCTCGGAATGCTATTTTGGTGCGTACAGTTCTATATATATAAAGGAATGTGGTGGGGGCCAGAAGGAGTAGTATATATCCTACACTTAGAGGAGACAGGGGAAAATATTATAGTATACGCCAAATCTGTAGCCTATTTGGAGTAATAGCTCTCTAACTGCTGAAGCATTAGGGCTGAATTATCCGAAGTAAAGCGCAAGTATAGTCTTTCCATACTATATATATTTAACAGAATTGTTTTCAAGCTCTGATGTAAATTCAGCAGCCATCTTCAATCGCTAACTTGACACTACAGCGACTCGTAATGGATCTCTGATAAACAGTTCCTCAAACAGCCAGCGCTTGACTCCCCGTTACCGATGGCCACGCCTCCAGGCAGATGGTGTACTTGGGAAAGATACAGGGCTTGGTTATTCCCCGCTGCACCCTCCACGCATCCAACGCCTCATCAACACTCACCGGGCAAATATCCTCATTGCCATAAGCCCGGGCCCGCAGCTGGTCAAGCTGCATAAGCACACTCGCCGTAGCATCACCCTGGAGCAGCACACCATTCTCCAACGACCGACCCTGATGCACCATATGGCACTGCGTAGGCCACAGATACGAAGTCCCAAGGTACGCCGTATCCCCGTCCGCAACGATAGTGTTAAAATGCGGCCGCGGCTCCCACCAGCTCGTGTCCTCGACGCGTAGGTTCTGCGGATACTTCAGAAGAGCATCTGTGAGAAGTAGCGCCGATGTAGGGTCGACTTCGCGGACTTGCAGATGTATGTCCACCCCGTTCGCGGCGCGGTCGATCAGCGTCTGCGTTACCCTGGGGTCGACGAGCTCGGAGATGCTGACCATCAGCTGCCGCAAGGCGCCTCGGATAAGGGCATCCTGTGCCCGACTGATATACGTGAGGCCCGCGACTGGGTCGTTGATGACGACTCCGAGACTTGCGAGTTCAGAGGCC
>JAMFNW010000132.1:0-19896 GCA_025768815.1 Aspergillus sp. PM3604 | reverse complement strand
CACACCCGGCAGCTGTATGATCGATTACCGTGGAAAGAAGCGAGCGTGCTGGCCCAGCTCCGGACGGGCATGGCAAGACTAAACGGATACCTCTACCGAATCAACGCTGCGCAAACAGATCAGTGTGAATGTGGACAAGCAAGAGAGACAGTAGAGCATTTTCTCTTTTGATATCGGAGATAGACGACATATCAGACAGAAATGCTGCAATGCACCAACACGCACCGTGGCAACATATCCTTCTTCTTGGGCGGGAAATCGCCCTCAGATAATCACGACTGGACTCCAAACTTGGAAGCGGTACGGGCGTCAATACGGTTTGCAATTGCCACCGGCCGACTCGACGTCGCTTAACTATACTGTATAATCGAACACAAATCACTCACCCTCCCCGATCTAACTCACACCAACCACCTCGTGCCCGACGTGATAGGTGCGCTTCAACTGCCGAAGATGGGATGTTGAACACTTGGAGAAGCGCCTTCAAGCCAGCCTACTAACAAATTTACTAACCCACGAGAATCTCCTATGATACTGACAAACGGCACGACATATGCTAAAAGCGACTCTGTATGGGCCACAAGGAGACCAGGCACATCTTAGGAAATGTACTAGTAGGCTAGTGATAGTTGCCCTTTTGGCTTAGCCACCGGGCGTTAATGAATTGTTTGTTTGTTTGTTTGTTTGTTAATTGATGGCATCACCGTGCAATCCGGACAGAAAGAAGAGGCCAAGTGAGCTGTCCCTCGTATGTCGATGCTGGCCCTCAGAAAGCTGCGACGTACCCGGGCTATGTTCATATGGTAGATACTGGGCAGACTCGAGCCCTATATATGGGCCGGCTTCAACTCGTCGACGCCGGTAAGGTCACTGTCTTCGAAGCTGCTTGTTGTAGAGCCGTTGTGGTAGGTTTGGACGTTCATTCCTCTTCTTACCGGTACAACAATCCCTTCGCCAGACACTCTGCGGCACACCGTCAGAGCCTCGTCTGGTATCCAAGCGCAAGCTAGATGGCTTCTTCCAACAGTTGCAATCATCAGGGCAGATACTGAAGGAAATCCAGGTTCATCTTGTGTCTGCGTATGCTTCCTACGCCAGGCAATCCAACCATTCACTCCTTATTAATGGTCCTTTGCCTTGGATTGGTCTTGATATTATGGATAATCGATAGTAGATATGCCATTACGAGGACTGCTAAACTAGATGGCCTCCAGTGGTGATATACTCTTCCTGGCTTTCTCCTTTGTTTTCTTTTTTGGGCTAAGACTTGATTCGCGGGTTTCCGGTTCCGGAAGAGGGGGCCCGGCAAAGTCTAGATCCTCATCAACAATGAACTTCCCAGTGTGAATTTACATCAACTACCGAGGATCAGCTAGATTACCAATAATTCCGACCTACTACTCTAACCGGGGGACTTGACTTCACGGCAGCAAAGAAGGGCAAGGTTTTATCACAAGGCGAGCTGACTAGGGCCGTATATTTTGGGCATTTTTCACAGTGCTGTAATGCCCATTGTTGTTTTAACCCTACGCAGAGCCCCTCTTCCTTGCCCGTGGAGTGTCGGCTCTTATCCAGAGAGTCGCCCACATAAAGTGGGTGATTCGGTGACAGGGTACCTGCTATTCCCAAGCAAGTAATCTGGTCTCAAAGGACCGTCCAACATGAACGGTTCTTAATCCGGAACAACTCCAAAAGGCGCGGCGGCCGATTCCGTTTTCTCTCATAACTGTACTTTTTCCCATAACGCCTACAATCGTCCGCCTCAAATCCACCACTGCGAATGGGCAAATTATCGACCCTTGAACGCCCCGAAGTAGGACTATACATCTACCAATGCCTCCTGCCCCGAACATTGCTGCACAGCCATCACCCCCGTCCCGGCTGGATTTGCTCCGCGAGGCGCTGACGGGACCGAGCCAAGTCCTGAAACCTCAACAGCCCTCGCAGGTTGCTGTATCCTACCCCCGCCAACCGAAGATGAATCCCACCACGAGGAATCAGATAAAACGTGTTCGGAAACGGGCGATGATCCAGCGGATGAAAACCAAGAAGATGGCAACTGGGAGACCGATAGCCTGGGTGCCTACGAACCATCGAGACCTTCGACGGACGCCCATAAGAAGTGGGATGATTTTAATCTTCCAGTGATGTGCGAGTAAGTCAGGTCGCTCCCACCATATCTCAACATAGTCCATGGCCAAGTTGCGCTGACCGGCCTGTCTGATCCTAGCTTAGAGCGGAGACTTCGGTAAGTAGCCCCCAGCCGGTTTTCTTGTTGTCGTGTGCAAGATCCGTCGTGTGCAGGATCCGTCTGTCTTCCTTCTCCTCGCGCAACACTCGTTGCTTTCCAAGTATGGCAAACGCTAATTTTCCTCTCTAGAACGCTAGAAAATCTCCTCGATAAGCAGATATCGTGGAATAACTAAATCCAAAGGAATCTGACCGAACTCCGTGAAGAGCCAACAACCGCTGAACCTGCATCCAAGAAGACCACACGTGCAAAGCGTCCCAGGACCAGCGGGACACGCTGATGTGTACGGAACGGTGGAAGGCAAATATGAGGTGCTCCCATGGTGGAAATGGAAACGAGCCACAGTAGTCAAGACAAAGCAGGCCGGGCCGAAAACAAATCATGAGCTTGTTAACAACCTCCATCATTGTCTAGATCGCTGTCTTGGACTCCGAAAATAGAATTTACTCAAAGCAGCCCAAGTCCGAAATTTGTATGCGGCTAGCAGTAGTCTGGTGTAAAAGTACCCATTTGCAGAGCAGGAAGATGGGGCCCAACCAAAAGCTAAGCAAGCCATGCCATGCCAAACTATTTCCGATTGCGCAGTAAATAGCATGAATTATAGGCTATTCTCTCAGTAGCGATTTCCCTCGCGGCATCATGATCCCCAGCCTTTCTGCGCCCATAGTCAAGATTTCTCGACGGTCGATTCCATATCTGGGCCTGCAGTGCGATCGAACAGCTGGTGTAAAAGGCAAGCAAAGGCGTACATGCCACTTGTAGTTAGGGCAATGCCGTTATGCTGGAGTGGTCCCTGGTCCGCACAGGGCTTTGCCTATCTGTAAGACAAGACGGATGTTCCATTAGAGTTTCCCATGGCTCATGCAGCGTGACTGCATATATGCTTGCTTACCAAACCCAATAAAGGTTAACTACCAGTAGCGTAGTGTGACCAGACGGCCGATCTTTTCACCGCGCAAAAACCGACCGGACATCTCTCATGGCCGCAATAGTAGCAGATCTTGGCGTCTAGGATGTTATTGAGAGGGAGCGCCACGGAGGACTGATGGGCCGCGCCTCAACCAGTCGAAACACTCTAGTTAAGCCGCCTCCGTGGGCACGACGAACCATTCCGAGACTTGTTTGGTCTGGTGAACACTAATCCTATTCCGTGGCTTGAGAGCTCGCTGCCTTTATCGAAACAAAACGAGTCCACGGAAATTGACGCAAACTACCCGGGTGCGTTTAGACGGAAGCTGATAATAGATAGCTATTGACTATCCAATGCCATTGCCAGCGGTATGGCCTCTTGGCTGTCTGGTGGACTCTCTAATTTCTTTTATACCAGGGATATCTCGTGCGGTCGCTTTATTTTCGGGAATAGCAAGCCTGAATGAAAGTTCCAGTGAAACACCATTGTGGGTCTGTTCAAAGTCAAGTCTTAGTGACTCAGACCCGCCACGCACCTATTTTCCCCTAGAGAGTCAGGACCTGTCATGACTCGAGCTGTGGAAGGTCAGATTTGTGCTTCTTACCAAATGCGGGTTTACCCACTGGTAGTAATTCATCGCGGAATCAATATAGTAGCCCCCGTTTTACTCTACTAAGTCCGTTATTCTCACTTTCTTTCACATCCCGTGCTAACGATCTGTCAACCTCAAACTAAGCGTGACGCCTGAGCCTGATTTCTATAGCAGCCACATCCACTCAGTTGATCTAGAAGGACTGTTGTTTCATTACTGTCGTGCTCCGCTCTATAACAGTGTGGGTTGCTGGTGCGCTTGACGTAGTCATAGCCGTCATCTCGTCGCTACTGTGTGTCACTATGATGTCTTTCCTATATTTCAGTATTTGTATCCTGTCGCTTACTACCTACTTCCGCGCCAAGGATCGCCAGAAAACTTGTTCCTGTTTCACCACGTCGTTTGACTGCAGTACGTCCCGAAAAATATATGTTGCCTCTTAAAATATTTCGCGACTGAACTTATTTGGTTTGCTTTGCGCAGTACTAATCTGACTATCTGTCTGTTCTCGCTGACAGACCCCTCGCCGCATTTGGCAATCTGAGCGATTTACGTTCGCCTGGGAAAGGCAAGAAAATCATCCGTAATACATTACATCATGGCTTCTTCCACGCTGCTACAATTCAAACGCAGTTCACACTGGTGCACAAGTCCAACAACTTCCGGGATGGTTTCAATGAAAATCGCGGACATCAATGTGGCAGCCTTGCAGCAGGCTAACTTTCCGATGATCCAGGTTTCAATAAAACAGGCTCTTATCGAGTCTGTTTGGCTGAGAATGCAATTGATCGCTGCGAGCGCTGAAGGGCTCGCGCCTTCAGCGCGACCCTGGCTACGCCTGATTGGTTTACAGTGGATCCCCCGCTTCAGCACCTCAGCGCTTCGGCCTCTCCCGCTGCCAAGGAGCTGACGTTCGTTGAGACACCTTGTCCTGGAAATGGCATGATCAAGGGCGAGTGTTCCTGGTATCAACGGATTCCTGGGATAAAGTACCAGTTATGACTGGATCCAAAGCGGTTTTTATTGTCGAAGCAGACTTACCATATTAGATAACTAGGGTTCGTGGGCGCACGACCGATCAGGCCCGAAGCCCGTGAAGGAGATCTGGCCGGGGTTCTAAGCCTGAATCAGACACAGCCTTGTGGTCTGACCACCTACAAGGTCGGAGGGGGCGGAGCAGAGGACTAAGGTGGTGGGTGGGCGTGAGCCTTTAATCACGGCTAGGTAGATCTTAGGTTCATTTACCCCTGGAGGAAGTTCGATGCCCGCCACGGAATCAAATTCATTCATTTGCGGCCTTTTTTAAGGCTGCCATACTCAATTAACTCCGAGGTTTTTTGAGTGATGTCATTTACCGAAGTTAAAACACCAAAGATAACTCAGGACCAAGAGGAAACCCCCATGAAAAGAAAGCACTATTTCCAGCTCCTACTTCCTTCCATTTATCCAAAATGACAACTATTTTCGATATCCCAGGCAGCAACCCCCCGAATCCCTTCTCTACCCCCATCCAAGCCCTTCTCACAACTACCAACCTGTCCTCGGCTCCAGACGAGACGGCCGCCCAACTTGTCAACTTCGTCAATACCTGTTCGGACCCCGCGAATGCACTCTGGAAACTCTGGGACGCCTTCTTCACGGCGGTCGTTACCTCGACTTCACACCTCCCTCATCTCGCCCTCCTCGGCGCCCTCCGTTCACAGCCGCCAACGCAGCCTAGCAACGTACGCCCAGGATCCGATGCGCAGCGACAGCTCCGCAGCTACATCGGGGCCGACGGAAAGCTACGCTGGAAGACGCTGCCTCGCTTCAGCGCACAGTGGCGTGACGTGCATGACATCCTGGAGGCCTGGCGCGGCTGGGACGGTGTGCGGGATTCGGACGCGGAAGACGGCTCCACCGCCACTGCGTTTAACAGCAGCGGCGGCGCCGAGTACTTTCTCCGCTTTTGCAACTTCTCGGCCGCGCAGCTAAAAGCGACCAACGGTAGAGGCGAGGTGCATCCTGTGTCGGTATTTTATGCGTGCCGCGACGTGCTGGAGCGTGAACCACTGGGACCCCAGTCGCATCATCCACAAGCTCACAGGATTCCGCCCGTGCAGGTATGGACGCTCGATGTCCGGGTAGCAGCAACCTGGATGCGGGACGGCGCCCTGACACTATGGGAGGCGGACCATGAGGAGCTTCGGCGGCATTGGGCTACGGCGTTGGGTGATAAGACGGCATTGTGGCCAAGAGAGGATGGACTAACGCGGGAGCGATGGCATTTATGGGAAAGACGACTGCGGGATTTGAGTGCAGAGGGGGAAACTAGGGCTGTGGTTGCAGAGGCTGCTGAGGTGGTTAGCGGTCTTATGGGAGAAAACTTCAAAACTGAAGCCGGCCGAACGGTGAAAGGAAGGCGGCGGAAGGCTTACGATGTTGATGCACATTCTTGTCCATAAAACTCGACTCATGTTTGGAGTAGAGAAAGCGCCAGAGCCTCTGCCGCTGGAAAAATATTTCAATCCCACAAACTTCCCCGGTCGCGCATGTCGAGATACATGGATATTATCGGCTTCTATCACAACCTATTATTATTATTATTACAGAAGCATCCTTTTACTATGTATAGAGTAGTATTTTGTGCCTGTTTCGAAATATAAACCCTAGCAATCCATTCAAACTAAAAGCATCCGATAAAATGAAATTCGATACCAGAAAAACCATGCAAACTCAAACGGGCACGCGACAGCGTAAACTCCCAAAAATCTCCGTGGTAAGCAAAAAAATGATTCGACAAAAGCGAGATCGCCGTAAAGTCAGTTTATGGAAAAAGTCATCCGAGTACAGCAAGAAGTGCGGAGCTGACGTCTGTTTGGGCATACGTATTCGTGAGAGTGGCTGAATATATATTTTCTCCGCGGATCCGTCCGGTTTCTGGGCCTTTGTGGGAGCGCAATTGGTAAATTCCCTGTAAGATATTTCCTGTCACTTGGCTGATTTATCTAGGACTCCTATTACCCAACACCAAATCAAATCACTGAAAAGGACATCACCAGCCCGAAAAATTAAGATTTGGCGGACAGGTTAAGATAAAAGAACCAAAGCCGTCACAAATCTTAGAGTAGACTACTGCGACTATACGCAACAGTTTGCTAGTGTTTAGCGTTAATGGAATTGCATTTAATGACTATGCTTATTTCAAAATACTTTAGGTCTTGGTGGACTTGTATGAAAAGATCTTCGTCTAAGCCAGATAAAAGTTCGAGTAAATTCTCAAGATAGTTTCTGTAGACTGAAGTTCTGAATTTCAGCGGCGTTAACAATCCAGCGAACAAAATCCAACGTAGCACACAGTCACCAGGAGGTCAGTATCGATTGCTGAGGATCTAAACTAGGTCCAGGTCTCATGCTCCAAGGCGTGCGAGATTTTTAGAGGCCGCAAGGTTGATGTTGCGTGCTTAGATAGTATGGACGTGTTCCTGCCAGCACCGCTCAGAGGCCAGCATTGTCTGCCGCTTTGCAACAGCATCGGGGTTACGTCAAAGTCATGTTAACGCCGGGTCATTGGGTTTCAGTAGATTGGAGCGAAATCATCGAGCATAGCTGGATGACAAGTCGAGAGATCCACAATAACCCTGTTGTCATCTGACACCTCCAGGCACCAAGGTCGCCGAAGATGCTTTTTAATTCAAAGTCCTTACCCCACCTTTATCTGATTCTTTCAGTCGCTCGTCGCTTGCTATTGAGGCGTTGAGCATATTAAGAACAAAGCCTTGTTTGTCGCCATCTGTTGGTACAGCGCATAACAAAATGTATGCACATTCACTTCCAAAGCACTACTCACCTACAGATATTGGCCTAAAATTGCGCTATCCTGCCGAACAGGGAGTAAGTCATCTGTTGGTGGAAGAGTATGCTTATCAATACATACCTAACAATTCCAGTCTGTAAGTAATCGTCCATAACATATTTTCGATATCGATGACTTGAACTGTTCACCATCTAGTTTGTGAGTGATTCCCATTGCCTGTCGAAACTCACTATCAGTTGACGCTGCCTCTAATAATATACTTTTACCTGCGGGTAGTTTGTAAGTTAGCCATCTCCCCGTGTATAATAATTCAAGGGCTTATACGTTTTTTGAATTAAGTGTGTGAGTGTTATGGCTTCGAACCGAACTTGCTTTATTGTGGCAGCTTTTCCAACTGTATAACACTTGATGGGTTGCAGAGTGTAAGTATATCCAGTTTATATGAGATTACTCCTCACTGACTTCCGATCAACTCAAGGATGTACGTTTTCTCTGAAGTTAGGTTAGGGTGCTATTTACTGATGGTGTGTCATTTCTCTAGGGAGTAAGTACTTCTTCGGAAATCTCAGTGCTGATTCAATACCTAACACTTCTTTTTGTATAGTTTGTGAGCAGACTCCCTATAATTCTAGTTGTCGGTATTGGACATTTAGTAACAAGAGCTGCCTCTCCTTCGTGTTCTGAAGATTGTGAGTGACCATCAGGGAAAATGGAAATGCCACTGCCAAAGACTAATACATATCACGTTAAACTCCTTAAGTGTGTGAGATAGCCCAAGATATCTGCCTATTCGGTTCGGGATACTGATGAGATTTTCATATTCCAACGGCTCTTAGAACGTGAGTTGTTGACCCTGAATGAGCATGAAGAATGATCTAACTTTTCAAATCTGAATAATTCCAGGATGTAATCGCCCTAAATCAGGCTGCTTTATTCAGTTATCGTAGGCTTACCTTCCCTCAATCGGTACTCGCAGGATGTAAGTTATTCCAGTGGATGGAGAGCCAACGCAAAAATTTAGTGCTGAAAG
This sequence comes from Aspergillus sp. PM3604, assembly GCA_025768815.1. Lineage (NCBI taxonomy): Eukaryota > Fungi > Ascomycota > Eurotiomycetes > Eurotiales > Aspergillaceae > Aspergillus > Aspergillus sp. PM3604. Next base: position 11,317 of record JAMFNW010000132.1, on the reverse strand, counting down.
ACAAAGCAGGAAGAAGATCGGAAGATCCCCGGACAATAGAGGAAATGAGGTGGCTGGTAAAGAGACAGGTACGCCGCAGATAAGTGAAGCATTTCAACCGTTTGCGGGGTTTCTGATTAGATTTGGCTTTACAGGACATTCCGCGAATCCGAAATAAGCAACAGGCCTACTATAGCGAGAGCCTATGGCGCCAAATGAAGTGGTTGGAGAAGGACTCCTATGAGAGAGCGGATGTCTTGGAGTGCTGAACGCGGAACATCTTAAACTCCTGTCTTGGGGAAATCCTCTTTTAAAGAACTCCGTCATAAGAGGATTCTCTTGAAACCAAGGCTTGCATGGGAGGCTGGGTGTCATATTAAGCTTCTTCTGAGATAATACACCTTGTATGACAGTGCTTCTAGGTCGTTTACATTGTACCATTCAGGTTTTTGTTCCCATAAACAAGTCTCTTACAAGGTCGCTAGGCATATCACTCCTCGCTGTGTTTAAGGCTACTTGACGTCAGAAAGAAACACCCATTTTCGGAAGGAAAGAGCGGACGCAAGGTGAAGCTGACTGCACGCTACTGGCGCCCATTCCGGGTGCAAGACCGAGAGTCGTTTACCCACGTTATTTGCAACCCCATTGGTCTCTCGGCCACCCAATATTATGGAAATCAATACAGAATGCCATCTTCAGCTATTTACAGTATCGACGAGGCAAGATACCAGACCCTCCGCGACGAGTACCCATTACAGGGCCGACCCAAGATTTGTCTGAAAGACCTCTAATACCACGGCGTCTCCGCTCGAGGCAAGGTAGATGCTAAACATAAAGGCCGATTGGTTAACGTGTTTAAGACTTAGGGATGTATCTGCTTTTAAATCCCTGGGAATTCCGTCCCCGCTGCTGTCAATTTAACGGACTGGGGAGCGACTATTCCTGCAATTCTCGTCTGAGGTTTGATATGGAAGGTTTTAGCGTAGCATTTTCTCCTTGATTTGAACCATAAGGACAACAAGAAAATATAATGGAGCAGAAGGTGCCTGGAGAAGGACACGGACAGGGAGAAGCACGCCCTGGGGCAGAGGAAACACGCCGTGAAGAATACCTGGGGACAGAACTATTGGGAGCCTTCTAGCGCTGTGGTGTGGGCTTAGTCAGCACAGTTTGCTGCCACCTGGTCGAGGCAGTTTTGATATTCTGACAACATTGCGACCTATTCCCCAATACGACAAATCTCGAAAATAGGGAATGACGACTGCTTCAAGATCCTTCTTGAGGCCATGAAGAATACATCTCAAGGGTTAGAGTTCAAACGAAATCCTATTATACTGCCCCAGCTAGTTTTCAATTTGGTGTTCATCAAGAGGCGGGAAGAAAACGACAGCTACGCTTTTGTTACTCCAATATGGAGAAAGGAGTAGTGTTGGCCAATAGTAGTTGAGCTTTTATAGAGGAATATAATTGGTTGAATGTACTATGAAGCGTCAACTGACCTGGCGGGCCCCGGTGGAAGGGTCTGAATAGACCGACCTATTAATAATGGAGCCAGAGTTTAAACCTGCCAGTCATTATGCAGCGCGGTGGATGCGAAACCGGATTTTTCTTTGTTTACGAAGGGCACCTCGGCTGTCGAGGTTGGCTTTAGTGTGTTGTAGTCATGGCCCACTGCCCCCGATCGTGTGAGTAGAGGAGCTCGAAAAGTAGTTGCTTTTGCTCTCTTTTTTGCTCATTTTCAAAGTGAGGCGATACCTCGCATTCCCATCATATCTGCGTACACATACTGTCTAGATCCATGGATACAATATTCTACCCCACACCGGGTGAGACGGGTAGGTTCGTGCCGGCGGGCCGTCATATGTATGAGATATATACTTGCCTGCACTAATACAAGGGGAGAGGCGAGGCGCCAGGCGAAACGTTCTTATTGGGGATGTAAGATGGCCGTAAGCTACGTTGTCCCAATAGGATCTGTTTTCTGCCCCTCAGTGCGGGGCTGCTGCATCTGCGACTCGAAAATCATAGAACGAGGCTCGCAGGTAAAGCAGGGCCACGTTGCAAGCCACATGCAAGGCCTGGGAGATATTAAGTATGACTGGAGTTCCAAGAAATCATCGACCTCGGTACCAAAGAATATCCCAGGCGAAGGTGACTCGGATTGCAGCCCGGTAGGGTCTCGACCCTCAGATTAAACGACGAGAAGGGACGTGTGACTGCTTTTCGCCGAAACGAGCGGATGGTAAAATAGAGAAGAGGTGGTGTGGGACCAAATGATGCTATGCCAATGCATGGTTTCGCCATGGGCTGGGCCAATACAACGAGTGAGCCATGACGCCTCGACAGGGCGCAAACGCATCCTTTTGGTGACCCCTGTCTTTGTTGTGTTGGGAAAGAGAACGGTTCAATGGCGGGGCCTCATGTGCGTCAGGCCGCTCAATGCATAAAGCTGCTCATCGTGCGCAGGCTTGGACAGCGTTTCGAACCAATTCTACAATACATCTTTCCCACTCCCTAAGATTTTCTCATCACTGCCTACATCAGCACAAGCGTCCACTTCCAGCCTACCGCAGTCTTCAGTCATGCAAAACGGTGATAGCTATGACAGCAAAATGCTGGAAGACCCGAAGTTCCAAGCTGGCTTAAACATGTGGAACCACATCAGGGAGCTGGAGAAAAAAATTGAATCATTGCAGAGAGAGATGGAACTCAAGGTTGCAAGAAAGCAGGTGATGATTGAGGAAGTACTGGAGCGCAGCAATGAAGAAAAGAAGGCGCATACCCGGACTCGAGAAGAGGTTCAATCTCTTGGGAAGGCCATTGCAGAAGAAAGAAAAGCCATTGAGGGACAGAGAAAGGAGATCGAGATGGTCAAATCCCAGGCTGAAAGCTGGAAATTGAAATACACCGGGGAGAGGGATAACGTAGCCAGCGCCCAGAGCGAGATTGGTGATCTACGGGACAAGATCGCCAGCAGAGAATCAACCATCGACGAGATGAAAAGTGCTGGATCACAACTGAGAGAGCGATATGCTGCCTCAAAGGACAAGATCAGAGATCTGCGGGCAGAGAGCTCTAATTTGAATCGGTTGTTGACAGAAACCAATGCCCGCTTAAGTGAGTTGGAAGGATTTGCAACTGGCTTCAGTGAGTTGGATGAGGAACACCTGTAAGTGATGTGCCCCTCGGTGCCCCAGATTTCCTGATATTAACGGCACTAGGATTGATGGATATGCGTGCCTCTGGGACTATGCTAGGACCGAGATCTACTCCCAGCTTGAGACGGACCTTGATAACAAGGTGCTTCGGGTGAGTCACGCTTGTTCCCGGTGGAAGATGGCATCAATTCTAACTTGCATTGTAGGATCGTTCAGCGTGGGAGGGACTGAGAAATTGCAGCCTTGCTCTTCAACACCGCGTGCCCCTCCCATCCTCCAACTCTCTGGCGGCGAAGCAAATGCGCCTCGCCATCATCCTGGCCATACTGGCGAGGGAAATTGACAGATACATATTCCAACCTACATATATCGCGGGCAAAGACTGCCCGAGCCGCCCATTTTTAGCCAATCTGGCAGCCACTGATACCGAGAAGGAAGCATTTTGCCGGTCTATCTTGTTTTCACTCGATCCTGAATCCCAGAGCAAGAGCTGCCAATGGCGAATTCGGAGAATTGTGCAACACGTGTCATCATATACCTGCGCCTTGCTCTCGGATGAGCAAAACAGTCAATTTTGTCAGAGTCTCGAAAAGGTTGTCCAGAAAGCGGTCGAGATATGGCACCCAGTTCAGCATGCCAAAAAAAAGTACGAGTCAGGCTTTGATCCAGCTGAGAGTGATGATGAATCGGCTGCTTTTGTTTTCCCCGGCCTAGAGTCGGTGGAAACCCCGTCCAACGTCAGCCCCCTACTCCAGCATTCTCTGGTCATATTCCCTCATATCTACGCAATAGAGGGAAATAAGAAGATCTTGTTTACTCCCACCTGGCTGCTCAGCAACATGGACCCGCAATGGGTGGCCGCGGAGCGGGAAATAGAACAGGACCGTCCCCACTCGACGCTTGAACGGGTCATGTCAACTCAACTACGCAAATTCATTGGCCGCAGATCTACCAATAGCCATTGACTGCCCTCTTCCTAAGAATAGAGTTGCGATTGGAGGGTGATAATAGCTTGAGGCGGCTTGATATCAAGAGCCTGTAGGGCTTCATGTTCTGGGTCTGTTACCTCTTTTTGAGATTGACTTCATTCTTGATTTGTTATTGTGTATCTTGTCTATTAAATATCAGCTAGCCAGCCGACGAATCTATGTAATCGCAGAACTATGCTGCGCTGGTCATGCACTGCACTGATTATACCTGGGCTATTTAAGCATCTTCCAGAGACCAGGTACCACTGGCATCTCTTGCTAGGCCCTTTGGAACCGGCAGAGGCTCGGAGGAAACGACCTACTTTTAGAGAATTGACGTTCTCTCTTTGTTGGCATGGTTTGCGAGTCGGGCATACTGCCGTCCGGTACCGCCTGCCCCTAGGGGCTCGACCTCGCTTGGTCATTATTTAGTAAGCTAGATATATTTAACTCGGCAGACGGCCATCTGGCCGTCAGAGAGCTCGCTCCCACATTGTGCGATGACCGAGAGATAAATCACGTAAATAATTGGAAATCCTGATTCTTGGGGGGGCGGGGGAAACATGCCCTGGGGCAGAGGAATAATGATAACTGGTCAAAGAATAGTAACTTAGACTAAAACTCCTAAAGTTGCTTTCCTGGAAAACCTCTCACAGTGAATTTGTCTCGAGGGGCCTTTTGAGAGAGACTGCATCATAAAAGGATTAAAATCGCCAACAATCAGAATATGTACTGTCTCGCGTATTGGCTCAAGCAGATCCTTATAGGAATACATTCCTAATTTTACCATCATATTAGAAAGCACGACCCAGGAGTGCTCTCTCGAGACAATGAGGATCTTGAGAGGTTCCTCATGTGAAATTGCTCATGGAGAGGTATACCTTCTGGAATGGTAGTCTCATATCCTGCTCGATCATAAGAGTATCTCGCTCTTGTGGTTTCGCTGGGAATGACAATGTCGGTGGGGAAGAATGATGTTCCTCATGAGAAGTCACATACATACTTGATCGGAAGATTTATTGAACTGTCCGGATCTTTGGTTCTCCGCTTTAAGGAATATTGATTCCAATTGTAGGTCTGGCAACGAGCGTTGCTCCTATATAGATATAGGTCCGACAACACATCGGATCCAGATCTCTATCTCCGAAGGCACTCATACGATATTAGAAACTTACGACCTACGACCAGGAACTCACAATGAGTCTCGACATATAATAGCCAGATTCAGCGAAACGAAAACAGATGGCGGCTGCAATTTCCCTTCGTGTTCTGGCAGGTGAACAGTCTCACTGCGAAGTCTCCTGTGGGACTCCTGCATTCCTTTTCGTCTCCAGGCCCTACTTCGTCCGTCTCCAGCACCACCACGCATCGATATGTGGCTCGTCACTGACAACCGCCAACAACCGACTTAGCGAGATAGTCGCCGGCTCCGCAGGGAAATAGTCACTCCTCACGGGCTCCCTGGGCTCAGATGACCCTCCCTCACAGTAATAGCAGTCATCCCGAGATCTTCCGTCTTCATGCCCTAGCTGATGCTCGATACTACGAAAACTGGTTTCACTGGTCCACTCTTCGTGTGCCGCCTTGAACCTCTCGTAACACCGTGTATCAAACGTGCGACCGCCATGTTCGAACCAGTCTGTGATAGCCTGGGTAGAGGATTTGATGGAGATAGAGCAACTTAGAGGAGCGGATATCCAGCCGTCTTGTTTTAGATGCCCGTTTACGACGAGCTCTGCGAGATTGGGGATGACGCGCTCGATACAGGTGATGTGGTAGTACTGGATGAGTCCTGGGGACGCACTGTCAGTCAGTCAATCAGCCACACAGTTGGTTGAGAATAACAACCGTTCTAGGGAATAGGGGATAAGGAAAGGCGATACACCATACCACCACCATACATATTCCGGCCACCTTTCAGCGCAAAGCGATAATGGGAACTGATAATCGGCGAGCGAGCGAGTCTCGTAATCGCGCAGTCCCACGCTCTGCAGTGGCTGGCTTTGACCCGCGGTACCTCTTGCAGGTAGAGTGCTCGCTCTCCGGATCGCAGACCCTTCAATATGTAGCCAGCTTCTTCTCTCCTACGTCTCGCTTGTCTCTTCCTCTCCTGTCGTCTTTCCCTACCCGCGCCTGCGTCCGCGACCGTGGGATTAGCTGGTGTAGTCTCTGGCCGTTCCTCGGGGTTTGGAGTATCGTTGCAGCCCCCGCTGGTGGCGATGTCTGTTGGCTCTGTGCTTGGAGGCATGGTCGGAACAAGGCTACTTGAATAAAAGTAGATTCGCGGAAAGGATGGGATCTAAGTATGGTAGGTATGTGATAAGGGAAAAGGTAAGACTAGAAAAATAGCAGTATGGGTTCCAAGTTACGGAGGGGAAAAAGCGGATGAGAAAGAGACGGTTGAAACAGTGAGCGAGAGTCGACTTTGTAGCGAATTACCGCCTTCAGCACCTTCAGCGCCGCGGCTGGGCTCAACTTACAAATCAGCCTCAAAGTCTGTCGCTGCGATCTAAAATGTTAATCTTGCTTGACGAGTGTGGATCCTGTGGCAATGAAACACCCGTCGTCCTGTTCTGTTCAGACAAATGTCACCTTGCCGCTTCATTGGCTCGAAGTGTTACGCCAAGAGGGCGATCAAAGAGAGCAACAGCCCAGCTTCCACAAGTATTCACTTGAACCCGTCAAAGCGAGACGCCCGTCAAAGCGAGACGCCCGTCAAAGCGAGACGCCCGTCAAAGAAAGACGCCCGTCAAAGAGAGACGCCCGTCAAAGAGAGACGCCCGTCATAGTGAGACACCCCTTACTACGACTATCTACGATGTGGTAGAGGTTTGTTTATTCTATGCTTGTCGAGATGGCCAGAAAGTTTGGGCAAACACGACTCTCGGAGGGAAGATTAAGCATCCGGAGATTAAAGGAGGGGTTGGCAAAAATTCATTAGTCCCTATAAGGAATAGTCTAATTTTAGCCACACACTGGGCGTTTCAGTGTGTTTAAGGTCTGAGACACTAGATAGGTTCGCGACTGTCCACGAGGGGTACACCTGATCAACATGGCCGTAGGACAACTTTCGAGATTGCTAAAGGAAATTAAGATATAAATCTACCGTCTACTATAGAGGATTTGTTAACCGACTCTCAGGTCAATAATGAGATGAGTAGAGCATGCTTCGTAGGGCATCATCCGCCGCTAACGTTTCAACGCGGTGTTTTCGTTTGGGTAAATTTAACCTCACTTTGATCGCCGGTTGATCACCCACGGATCAATTTGCTCACCCTGCTCACCCTGTCTCGCCTCTGGGAAGAGGCTTGGCAGATGCCCTTAATCCTGAAAAGGAATAGTCTGTTTTTTCTAGTTTGCTTACTCATACTCCATGGCCAATGTTGTCGGTCTAGAAGCGAGATGCTCACCCTCAGCAACGAGATGCTCACCCTTCAAGGTGAGCATAGAAATTTATTTAAAGGCTACGGGCATATTGGGTGATCAGACATGTATGAGCGACGCTCCTACGGATGGTATCGATGATACTAGGGGACTGATCAGGGATACTATAAGGAAAGGTATATAAAGACTGTCATTACTGTATCTAGAGTTTTGGACCTTCTCTGTTATTTTAGTTCCAGAAGCACAACTAGTCTACCAATTCGAAGTTACGCAAGACTATACTGCATCTCCATTCTCTTTGATTAACGCACCTATCGAAGACTCTTTTTCTACTTGTATCAAGAATAACTAAGGATCGGCAGACCTTATCTGACAAAAACCCCCCCTTCTAGTAAAGAGAGTACTTTAATCCCTTTCTCCCAGCTCTATATACTTTATATAGTCTGCTAAGTGTATCAAAAAGCTTCCTTAGTTAAGAAATTTTTTAAAAATAGGTCTAGGAGTCCTATATCTCTCTTAAAGCAAGTACTAGATAAGTTTATAAAGGGCTATGAGCTAGCTATTTATAATACTAGTTTACTAGTAAATAAAAACTATACTCTCCGTGCAGCTATTAAGAATAACAGGTAGAAAAAGGGTTATTCTAGGCGCTAAATAACTTCTACAGAAGGTCTTTTATTTTAAGAAGCTAGGGATCTAATTTTACTGAGAAATAAGTAATTAGAGGCAGAGGAGGGTAGTATTAATGTAAGAACACATGTGTCCGGGCAAGCATGTTCCCAACTGGACTAAAAAGGTCACTATGACCAGACTCTACAGTCTGGTCTGCCCGGATCGCACCTATATAGTCTATATGCGGCACGTCGTGACAATTAATAAAAGTACTCTTCCGACTTTAACTATACCTAAACGTACCCTGCTAATATGTTCTGAATATAATATTAAGGGATATAATAAAAGAGGATGTCTAAATCATTAATATAATTAGTTTATTTAATTTAAATCAGTTTTGGTTGTTGTACAGTACTTTAAAGTTTAGACCTGGCACTCACCCGCGGGTGACCCTCCGGACCCTCCACCCGACCCGCCCCATCGGAGGGTCAGGTTCTGCCCTCTAGACCCTCAGGGTAGTCCACCTAAAGGTCCGACCCTCCGAGTGTCACCCGCGGGTGACCCTCAGGGTCCACAAACATAACAAACAGGTAGAAAACGTGACTCGTTTACTTCTGTATAAGTTATGTAGATTCAGCAAGGGTTTCCGTGTATTATCTTATAATCTTACTGTACAATATGTAGAGGTTGGAGACAACATTATATCATTTAATATATAGAATAAGATAACTAGTTTTTAAGACCCTAGTATATAGCCATCAAGCAGCTTTAAACGCTTACGCTTTCTACTAGATACCCGCTGCTGGGTATCAGGCAAAGGAAGTTTACCAGCTATCATTATCATTATCTTCTTCCTCAATCTCCTTATCATGATCTATAGCCTCGAGACCTTTATAATCAAGCATTATTATACTAGACTGTACAAGTGACTCATGATCCTAAGGCAGTATATCATCCTCCTCAGTATCACTAATCAGACCAAAGGATTCATCCTTGGTTTCATTGGCTTCAGTCACGGCTGCAATCTCCTGATATGAGAGATGCTCTTGTAGTATTAGTTGCTTCTGCTCTTGATGGTCAAATCTTGTTGTACACATCCATAGCATAATGTCCTGGATTGTCTTCGGCTGTAGCGAGCCTCGTCGATAATGGCAGATATCCCGGGCAGAGTTAAAAAGGCGTTCGACACCTGCTCCCGTTGCTGGAATAGACATGATATCCCGCGCAAGACTTGCAAGTACAGGAAACTCACGTTCATGCTCTTTCCAGAAGATCCGAGGCGAAGCTCGTACAGTTGCTAAGATAATGGATTTGTTAGTTAACTTAGCTAGTTTAGCTTAATAAGAAAGAGGGCGTAGTTAATATACCACTTTCAAGATATCTTGTAAGCTCATCATGTTGCGGCGGTAGGAATGGCTGCGAGTCTTCAAATATTAAGTCTGCATCTGTCATTGTTGTTCTTAATGACTGGCTGTCTAATTGTATCCTATCCCGTGGAACTCGCTCGTTGTACTGCTTAAAGAGATCCTCAAGACTCTTGCGGTAAATCCTTTTATAGTCCTTTGCCGGATCATCAGACTCCCAGTCCTTGGTTGAAAAAAAACTGTAGCTTGTTTGCAGGTGCTAAGATTGTACTAATTGCATAGAGATCACCTTTCATACTATCTGTCATGCTATAGTATTTTGATAGCTTCTCTTTTGCAGCCTTAAGTGAGGAAAGCATCAGCTGCTTCCATGCAACCTTCTTTCGCTGAAGCTGATAGATAGACTTTTCAAGGTGATCGAAAAGTTTATTATAGAAACTAAAAACCAAATGAATACTTGAGTCTTTAGTTGTACAAACAACAGTTGTATATTTGAAGAAGGGCTGTAGGATAAATAGTAGATAGTCGATTTGTCGCCATTCCTCTGTGCTAAGTGCAAAGTAAGACTGATTATACTGCGAGCAAAAGGTGTTAAAAGTTGCTTGGAGTCTCTTAGCCCGCCACAGCATAAGATATGTCGAGTTCCATCGTGTCCGTACATCCTGGATAGGCACAAGCTTAGGCTCATCAGGTTGAAGGTTATAGAAGGCTTCGCGGCGTTGCGGGCTTGCGTTAATATAAACAGCGAGACTGCGGACCTAAAAATTTGAATAAAGGCTGTAAGCATATAGACTTATAATATAGTAGGAAATGAAAGAACTAACCTTATTAAGGATATCTGCAATATCCTTCTTTTGCTGTCGAGCATGTAGTGCCTGTACACGATCCTCTTTCCACTCTAGTTTAGTGGTATCATTCTCTGGGGTTGCCTTTATTTTCCCGAGTAAACTGTTAAGACTGACTTGAATGACATGTGCAATATAAGGGACTTGGATGATTGTGGAATCTGTATTAAGCTTAAGAGCCTGGATTGTATCATTCACTGCAGCTAGTAGTGTTGTATTATTTGATGCATTATCCGTTGTAACCGCAAGCACTCGATCAATAATTTGATACTGCCGGAGAATCCGTATAACAACCTCACCAAGGTTGGTGCCTGAATGTGTACCAGAAAGTGGCTCGAATCCAAGGAGGACTTCACGATACTCCCAGTTCCTATCAAGGAAGTAGGCTGTGATCGCCATGAATGCTTGCTGGAATGGTGAAGTCGCCCGGTTCGAGACGGGAAAAGATGCCAATGACCTGGTTGAGAGTGACCGGCCTTTCGTGTGATCGCCCCGGCCAGAGTGACCGCCACCATCGTCGCTCCATCTGCATCGCCGCACTCCACAGGCGATCGGCCGTAGAGTAAGGATATTGCCCAGTCGGGTCCCAGGCATCTCCCATAGGACGGAGCCGTCGACTGACACGCCTCCGCTGCGAGGCGGAGAGGCCTAAGAGCCCTGCGAGGATATCTGGCGTGAGGAGACGTTGCAGCATGCGGTGTGATCCGGAGACAACCGGCTTAGGACACTCTATTATAAGCCGGTTATGTTCCATAATCCATTGGGCCAGTACTATCTGTGTCGGACGGAGGTCAGGTATCGCACGCTGTATCCAGTCCACGGTAAACGGCCCATGGATTCGGAGCTGCGCAAAGGCCACCTCTTCGTCGGTCAGGCCCCATATTCGGTCGACCAGTGTGACTAACGTGAATGAGGAATCCTGGAGGATTCGAGCTTCGTCAATCCATAGCTGCGCGCACTCAAGCTGTGGGGGGGAAAGGTACGGCAACACCGTTCGGACCTGATCC